>JBBMKC010212648.1:0-12910 GCA_037834085.1 Bipalium vagum | reverse complement strand
ATGGCGGTTTTTAACATCTAACTTTAAAGGAACACATGACAGCTTAAACAAAGTTTTATTTATTAAAATAGAATCCGTCAGACTGTACACACTTCTCCCAGCGAGTGACAAGCTTATTTATCCTGATTCGATAAAAATCTGGAGGCTTGAATGACGTCATTCACATTGAAGAAGGTTCTCCCGCTAAGGAACCTGTCCAGATATGTTAAAAAAATAGTAATCAGTAGGTAAGAGGTCTGGTGAATAGGCTGGGTGAGGCAGAGTTTCAATATGAAGGTATCTTTGTATTGTAGATTGCGCGACGTGTGGTCTGGCGTTATCACGGAGAAGCAGTGTACCCTTTCTATTTTTAAAATAATTTTTTAATGAGTTTTAAAGTTAACATAAACATATTTATAAATTAAAATAGTTCAAATCATAAAACTTTTAATATGATTCGTAATCTACAATTATTTCGATATTTACAGGGTGGCCAAAAACATATGGACGGTATTGTATAATGATATAAGTATTTTTATTCAGTCTTTAATTAAATATATGAGAGAATATGCTGAAGTACATGTTTTCAATCAAAAATTTCAAAAGAATTATTTTTGTAAGACATTAACTTTAAATTATTTTGAATACAAGACTAAAACATCAGTAAAACATCTTTTATTTACATTTCATATAACCAAACAATTATTTTAAGAAACACCCTACTTCATGAACATTTAAGGTACTCAAATTTAGTACCTTGTATTCATAACTTTATTCTTATTTACCTCTTGGATCCTTCTTGGTATACTTTTATAAAGATTTTAAAACTTAGACATAGGAATCATCCCTCATTGCTTCTCCGAATTATTCTACAGTGTCTCAATATTTGCCGGCCTACAAATAGCAACTCTAGATTTCCGACCAGCACATAACGGTTCAGTTATATTCCGCCGGCCAATCACTCAGTACGCATAACATGGTCTTTTCCAAAAATGAAGTCGCCAATCTTGACTTATGGCATGGAGGTCGGTTTGTTGAAAAATATTTGGTGCCTCATATAATGACAGCACCCTTTCTTCAGTATATCCTGTTAGGCATCAGAATTCATCCGATCCGGACACATTATTAGAACTCTAGTGCCAACTTCTTTGATTGCGTTCCAAACCATCAAACTCTTTCCTTCAAATATAATAGTTTTCGTGATATATTTGAATTATACCTAAATCCTTGCGGCCTGCGGACATATTCTTTTCTTCTAGAGAACAGTTCTATCTGGTTTTCATCAGAAAAATCACTTCATTCCAAAGAGGAAGCAGTATGCTATAATCTCTGCATCACTTTAAGTAATCTTGCCATCATATGTTCTTCATTTAAATATGATTTCTTCGCTGCAATTAGTTAGAATAAGTATACTTAAAATGCGCTTCACAGTACTAACTGAGGAAATTTTGTTTGATTTCCAATCGTAAAAAGATCACGTGGTGTTTTCTAGGTATTTTGCTTGACTAAGTGATCTTTCTGATTTTTGTGTATTTTTCGGCTTGCGATCAATTTTACTTTTAAAATGTTTCATGTTGTTGTAGCTTCCGTATAATATATTGAACAGCATTACTTGAGATATTGAGTTCATTTGAAACTTTCCTCTAAGACACACCCTCTTTTAATAACTAGTTTTCCAATATTTATTGATATCTTAGCCATATTTTACAAAAGAGTTTCTAAAATAAAAAATATATACTTAACCATTAGTAAAATGTTGTAGATATAGATTTTACTTTTTTAATTAATTTAATCCTTAAGATAGTTGATATATTTAAATAATATCACATTTTAAACAAATTTTAAAAAATTAAAATATTTTTTAATTACAAATTTATTTTAATAATTATAAAACATTTATTTGTAAAATTTTTTAATTAAATATATAGTTAACATCATTGTTTCCAAATTAAAGTTGTTCATATAATAAAACATATAATTCAAACCATAATCTATTAATTTCTACATAACCTAAGAATAAATGCATCTTCCGTTTATCATCTTTGTTATTTTAAGGTAATTATTAAAATATAATTGAAAGTAAAAAAAATTAAATTCTGATAAAAATAAAACTTAATTGTTTAAAATTTAAATAACCTTCAGGATATTTACTTCTAATTGTACTATTATTTTACTCATATTTTACTATTAAAGTTTGAGTTATTAAGTATAACAATTTATAACACAAATAATTATTAAATTAAAATCTGTATTCATAATTCATTTGTTTTAAATTATTTTAATTTGTTAGGTTAACGTGATTTTTAAATTTAAATTAGTAACAAGTATATTTAAAATATCCAAATAATTCATTGACATTTATTTTTTATAATTTATTCAATCATGATGATTGAATAAATTTTCATTTGATAAATTTTGTATTTTTCAGCAAATTATTTGGAAAATCTGTTAGACTAATCTAAAAATATATTTCTTAGTAACTTTTATAAGTTAGTGTTTAGTAATTATGATTTATTTTAATAAGAACGAATTATAAATATTGGAAATAAATTAAAATTTTTGATTTTGTTTATGTCTTTAATTTGATTGACCGTTATAATTGATATTGTTTAATACTTTATCATCAGGTAAGAACAGCTTATTTAGAATCAACATTAATCGAGATATTTTGATCTTTAAACAAAGTAAGATGTCAAAATGTTCTCAGAATAGTTTAATTTAATTTATATTTCATCAAAATTTTAAATTTCATTAAAGAAAATAGTAAAAAATCCCATTATTATCAATGTGCGCAGAACTTTTATAAATTCTTGTTATAATTAGACTGGTTTTAATTTAGTAATGATTTTAAGTACCAAGTGTTGACAAATTTTAAATGAAAAATGAATTAAAATTTTATTGAATCTGAAAATAATCTCATGTAATTTTCATCATTTCTGAAATGTATTCTGTTATTAAATTTTTGTCAAAATATATTTAAAGTTAAAGAAATAACAACTATCTGACATTCCTTGAACTAATACACTATTATTAATAAAAAAAAATGACAGAAAACGTCAGATGAATGTCAAAGATGATCTGTGAGTTTTATTTCAGTAATTTGTAGTTACAAGAAAATTTAATTTTTAAAATCTGTTTAAATAGATTATTTCCAAAGCAAATTGAATTTCATGATTTTGTTCTGTTCTTTTTTCACTGTTATTAATCTTTTCTATAAATATATAGGTTGAAAATGTAATTATTGTGCGATTTAACAGTACAAAACATCATATTTCATAAGTGCTATTTAATTTTCTGATCCTTTTACCATTTTAGGTTCAAATTACATTTTTTCAATTATTTAATTAGTTTTCCAGAAAGAGATGTTACTGTGCTTGATTGAATAAATGGTCAACCGACTTTATTGTTTACATCATTTTTTAAATGTCAAAAACTTATTAAAACACGAAAAGAAAAAAATATCACATATAAACAATGTACGATAATTTACCTTTTACCCTCCTGTTTTGCACAAGTCGACCAGTCAAATTGAACTTAAATAAAATTATGCAGTTTCAAATATATGAATTCGCCGTTACTTGAGAATTAAGTTTCTCATTTCTGATATCACCAGTAATGTAAAACCATTGAATATGAGTTCAAAAATTATTTATTTCATAATCAGCATAAAATTAATATTCTATCCTGGCTTCTTTTAGTAATATAATATTTTTCTGATTATAACAGATTTTAAGTAATATGTTAGGTATGTGAATTAATTCGATTTGTCTTTTTTATACAACAAAATCAATTATGAAAAATCAAGCACATGAACACTAAATAAAGTATATTCAATCGTTTGATATTTTTTTTAACCATCAAACTGGAAGTTTTGGAATCGTTGATGAAAAAACCAATTGTCTTTCGAAGTAATCAATTTTTCTATTTCTTCAAAATTGTTGATGTGGTGCTTCGAAAGTGCGTGTGGTATATATTGAAACAAATGATGATAGTCACTAACCAATTTCTGATGAAAACGGTAGATGAGGTAAAACATCCCAAACAGGATCTTCCAAAGTGGTCTTTACAAACTTTGAAACATGCCGATCGATGTTATTGTGCTGGAAAACAACTTTGTTGCATCTCTGCATATTATCTGCTACTGTTTTCAATGTTTTATTTAAATCTATAAATTTTTATTTGAAAAGTTCAGCAGTAACTATGTGATTTTCTTGTTTTAGCGGCTCAAATATTGGATTTTTTTTAATTGGAGTAAACAAAATTTTGTTTTTGCAATTTAAACGTTTATTAGCTAACAATTAATAAAATATTTCAAAAATAAAAACATTTTAAGTTATTATATGTTTAAAAATCAATAATTAATGTACATAAAAACTGACCGACTTAATTTACATGCCTAATAGTAGATCCACTGAGTATTATAAAATGAGGTTTTTATTAATGTTTAAGTACAGTGAATAAATATTAATACTTTAAAGAAAAATTGATTAATTTAAAATTATTGAACTGATGACATTGATTAAAAATGTTAAGATTTATATCTTAATTATTTTTATTTGATTAATTATTTTAATATAATTTAAATTTCTAAGAAGATTAAATATTATTATAAGCAGATAATTTATAACTTTTAATAAAAATTAATATCGAACTGAAAAATGAATGCAAGCAATTTGTTTTGATATAAATAAACTTGGAGCATTGAGAAATAAGTTGAGAATTTCTAAATTAATCTCTAATAAAAATCAACTTTTAACAATAATTAATTATTCCAATTAATTATAATTATTCATTATATTTTAAAAATAATATACAATACCAGTTTTCATGAGGAATGATATTGTTTAAATAAGTTTTAACGTGCAATCAAGTATATAATAGAAATTTGTGATAATAATATATTTTATAATAATAATATTTAATAAATTTTCCATTTGATTGTAAATTAATAAATAAATACGTTGAAAGAAATTTAATAAAAATAAATTTTGTATATTACCTTTATGTTTGATGTTGGGAATAAGTAATTAAAATTATGCTAATACAATTCTTTTACTTAAGTAAATATTTATTACTACAATGTAAGATTTTATTCAACAAACAATATTTACAGTTTTTGATTTATAAAACGAATTTGATTGTCACAATAAATCGTTGTTTTCTTCAATTACAACTTCTGTCTTTCAGATAATAATGTATTAATCCATAAATATTTCAAAACTTGAAAGTAGGAAGAAAGTAAATAGATATAATTTATCTTATTTCTTTCACATTCAATTTTAAATAGTTAAAATATTTATTTTTGGAGCAATACATAATTTTTGTATATTTAAATTATAGTTATTGTGATAATTTATTTTTATATAATCAATAAATCAAAATGGATTTCTTTTTTTTCGTTGTATAAAATTGTTATACAATGTCATAATTTTAAATAACGTTTTTAGTTAATATACAGTGCGCCACATATTAATTTCCACACCTTGTAAAATCAAGAAATCTTGATTATTTTTAAACCCTAATTAAATTTTCATAAAATTGATGAAAGTACAAGATATAAGAAGTTATTTGAACAGTATTGTATTATTTAAATTAGTTTTTATTTAACTAAATTTAATTTGTTTATATAATTCAAAATTTTTGTTGACCATAATTAATTGCCGCACTAAATTGAATTTGGATTTTCTTTATCAATTTTATTTTTATACTTAAAATTTTTACAATATATAATAATTGAGAATTAATAATTATAAAAATTATAATTTAAACTGTTTAGTAAATTCTTATGCCAAATTTAAGCAAAATGTCCAACATTGAGAAAGGAATGATTAAGGCCTACCACGAAGCCGGAAAATCAAACAGATGGATCGGAAATAAGTTAGGCAGAAATGAAAGCTTCATAAGATATTATTTGAAAAATGGAGATAGCAAAAATCGTAAGCCTGGCCCAAAGACAAAGATTTCGCCCAAAACGAAACGATTGATTATTCTCAAAGCCAGCAATAAATCGATTTCAAACTCGACAATTAAATATGAACTTAACTTAAACATAAGCAAGGAGGCTATCCGCCGTGTTATCAACAATTCCAAAGTTTTAAAATACCAAAAATAATGGTGAAACCACAACTGAAAGTTGAACACAAATTGAAGCGTTTGCAATGGGCGAAAACTAAAGTAGCATTTGGCGACGAATGGAAGCAGGTCATCTGAAGTGACGAAAAGAAATTTAATTTAGACGGACCAGGTGGCCATGCATACTATTGGCATGATTTGAGAAAAGAAAACAAGCAATTTTCCAAAAGACACTGGAGCGAAGGATCTTTAATGATTAGAGCATGTTTCAATTTCAGTGGCAGGTCGAGTCTGGCGACTGTTTGCGGCAATCTAAATCAATGGGGTATCAGAGTCTCCTGAAAGACAATCTACTACTTTTTATAAAAGATTTTGGTGGACTCAGCTCTGTCTTTCAGCAAGATAATTGCAAGTGCCATGTATCCCGTTCAACTATGGAATGGCTAAAAGGCAAAAATATTGAAGTTCTGGACTGGCCGCCGTACTTACCGGATCTAAATCCCATAGAAAACATATGGGGAGGGTTGGTTCGGCATATATATGTTGGTGGAAAGCAATTCAATTCCATTGATGAGCTGCGATCGGCAGTTATTGGCTGTTGGGGAGACATGGATCAATAAATCCTGGAAAATTTGGTAACTTCAATATCAAATAGAATTTATGAGACTATTTATGCTCACGGCATATTACTAAACTATTAGAATCGTATTGGTACATTTTTTTTGAAAAAAAATCGAATTTTTGGAAAATACGGAATTTAATTTGGGTCGGTTTTTTCTTGATATTTTTATTCTTTGCTTGGTTACATTAGGAATTTTTCAATTATTTTTTTACATTTGCATTAAGACACTAATAGCTACATTGTGTAAATATTTTGAAATCTTTGGACAAAAGATATTGTCAATTTGTAAATGCGGCAATTAATTTGTAGCGCACTGTACTGCGATGTAAGAATTATAAAAAAATATTTCAAATCGTTTAATAATACACATTAATCATTTTACCCAAATATCTTTATTATTATAGTCTTCATTATTTCAGATCTTACTAGTCATGATACTAATAATAATTTTAGAACTAAATGATATATCAAATCGTTTTTTGATATTAGTACATTTCAGGCGTGAAATTTTATAACTTTTGTTTTATTATGTTGAAAGCATTTAAAAATGAAACTTAAATGTTTACAGTTCTACGGGTTTTGATCTCTAATTATAAACTAGAAAAATTAAAATTTAGATCTTGAGGTGTTCAATAGTTCATACACATTTGAATTAGCATTGTGATGACAAAATAATCCATATGGTTTCACTAAATATTTTATATTTTTACAATATATCTTCGATTAAATATCTTATAAGTGTTTTCGGTTGGGAACGAAAATTTCAATTTTTTGTTTAAATAAGAAGAATATATTGGAATACTTATGAATTCATTTCCTTTATCCTTGTCTCTTTCCATGATCTTGGACAGGATTTTTTTTGAAAAGAATTATAACAGAGAATTAGATGCTATTGAGCTTCTTGTTCCATATATAATGTGTGAGTCTAGTAAATGGATTTTTCAGAGGAAAGCGACCAAAAGTGATTCGCTTAAAGAAATAATCGAAAATGTCTCATACCTAGAGCCTTTCAGGATCTATAACTTTCAACTGTATGAGCTAAGGACTTTTTATCATCACTATGTATATTATTCTTCATAAAATAATAATTCATGTAAACAGTTTCATTAATTAGACGAATTTTAATATTTATTTAAATAATAAATGATTTGCAAATAAGTAAATTTATTTATTTTTTATTTTTATTTTTATTTATTTATAATTTATTTAAGTATTTTCTGAAGGAACTCAGTTATTTTTGAAAACCAATAAAATTATGAAATAATTATAAATAATACTATGAAGTTATTTTAATATCACAAATCATGTCATTTATAGTAACTTAAAGTATAGTTAGTTATTTTTAAATTCTTTATTATAGTATGTGTTCATTTCATTAATGTAAATCTTAAAATAGAAAGGTTCAATGTATAAAAGTTTATATAAATAACAAAAAATTAATTGAAATAATAGTTTATTATGAATCAAAAATATTTATTTTTTCTTTGTCTTGTGTTGGTATTTTTAGAAGAAACCATATCTTTTGGATCTAAATATGAGAGAGATAAAAAAATAACAAGATATGCAATTTGCAATTTTCTTTGGAAGAAGATTAGTTGGGATAAAACACCTTTTTTAAGTAACATATATAAACTATGTGTGAAATCAACGTAATATAAAATTCAATAATATTTTATGTAATTTAACATTACAATTATTTCAGATACGGTTAAGAACAGTAAATTAAGATGAACAAAGTTGTCCAATGGAAGCAAAATATTTTAATTCATTTATACATATTTTTAAATTACATTTTTATATTTTTTTGAAAACAAAAAATATATATTTAAATGAGTTTTGAATTTGAAAAATTTTATTTTAATTAATAATTAATAAAATCGTTTATACCATTTTAATTTATTTTTTTACCTATATTAGTTTGATTTCAAATCTAGATGATTTAGATGTTAAAATTAAAGTTATTATCCAGAAATTAAAAGAATAATTATATTAAACTTTAGAAGTTTGAGTTTTAAATTTTTTTAATAATTTAATTTAAAAATAATATAAAAAACTATTAAAAAAATTTTTATTTTGTATTCATATTATTTAGGATTTAGTGAATCAAAATGGAATCTTTTAATAATCATAATTTTGTCTACAGTTTTTAACATCATTTTTCAATTTTACAGTGATCTAGCAGAAATATCTGTGTAATATTTTTAAAAATGTGACATTTTAGATAAATTGATAAATTTAATTTTGAAATATAAATATCATAAAAAATAGAATTGTAAAATTTGTTGACTTAAATTTATCTTGTATTAGTACAGATTTATTATTTCTTATAAATATATCAAATCCTGTTTTAGAGAAATTTTTTGGTAAGAAATTGTTCTTGAAATTCAAGTTTTTCATCATAAAATGTGTTATTGATATTAATTATCCGAACTTATTTTTGTACTATCAATATGATTTTATAGCACATATTATACGCTAATATTAATAATATAAGTACTTAATTTAATTATAATAAATTATTTAAATTTCATATTATGATTTAGTAGTATTTTTATTGTTTTATTATTTTGCTTATTTTATTTATGACTACCGGAAGTTTATTTAAAGTTTAAGAATGAAATATTTGCTTAAAATATTTTTAAGTGGCTTTTGGTATTATTTTTAATTCAAGTTATTAAATTTAAGTGCAAGTAAAAAATATTATTTTTCATTTTAATTTTTAATTTTTAAATGGAACTACTGTTACCATTTGAAAATATTAAAAAGCAAATTCAAAAGAATTATCGCAGAAGTACTAAATTTATATTTTTTATTAAGCATATTTTAGTTTATCTAAATCAGATTATTCTAACCTTAATTGATAAAAATGTTTGATCGAATTTTTGATAAAAAAGCTTTTACTATTCATTAAAATTGAATTATTTTTTTTTGTTTTTTAAGTTGAAATTAAATTTTTTCAATGAATTTAAAGAAGTCAATTTAAGAAATTAAGTGAATTAAAGATTATGATTATTATACATTAAATTTTATTAACATAACATTTCTTTTTATTATTGATAAAATAAATATACAGTAATTTAAATTAAGATTTTCTCAATTGTTCTTGTATCTCATAAAGTGATCATTGGTAATTATCAAATACCTTCATTCATAAACAGTTTTCAAATTTTCAACTATTATATAAATATTATATAGACCTAGGTCTGCTAATTATGCATCAAAAGAATGGTCACATGAAATAATTATGAATTTTAATCAAATTGTTGAAACAACTTTGTTATGGAATTTAATACAAAAAATATTTTAGTTTCAAATTAAAAATCTAAGACCATAATGAAAAATAAAATTACCGCTTAATATAAAAAGTATAATTATAAATTAAAAAGTTTTTAAAAATCTAAATTGAATTAAATAAGAAAAATTTAAAGAAAAAATACTAATAATTATTTACATAAAATAAAAAAAATTCAAATTCAAATAATAAATACTAAATATAAAAGAAATGATAAATATGTTAATTTTACATGTTACCAATTAAATAATAAATCAAAATATGTTTAATATTTTTAAAGTTAAATAAATATATGGAAGAAAAAGAATTTCAAGTATTTGGATACAATTTTAATTACATAAATACAATTCAAATAGATTTACATTCATATTAAACGAGCATTAATTTATGCTAAGATTTTAAGGAGATTAAAGCATAATTTTTACATGAAGATTACACTGATTTGCAAAAAACATTTTAATCATCTGAGATAATATTATTTTTTCTTATCCATTTTTTCACGCTGATTCCGAATATATAACCAGATTATTTTTATAAGTTTATATAATGAAAGTTTATATAATAGTTATAAATAACTGTTTTTTAAATAATATCATTATATTGACTATTTGGCGGTTATTTAAGTCAATTAAAATTAATTTTAGAATGGATAAATCTAATCTAACAGAAGACTACAGGGAGCATTTTCGACCTCTTGTTGTTTGTTATAGTAAAGGATTGAAAATTTCAGAAGCGAAAAATGAAATATTTACAGTTTATGGGGACTCAGCTATAAGCTATGATACATGTCAAAGATGGTTTGCTAGATTCCGTTCTGGCAATTTTACATTGAAAGATAATCCATTACCATTTCTTGGCTCAAATCAAATCGGATTGACATATTTCAACAGGAGAAATAGCACAATCCCTGAAAGTTGTACATTCAACAGTTGCAGAGATTTAAAAATACTGCAGTTATAAAAACTTAGATACTTGAATTGCTCATCACTTATCAGAAAAGAACATTTTGGAACGAGTTGTGAATCTCTGGTAAAAAAAATTCACTGGAGCCATTTCTGAATAGATTAATAACTGGAGACAAAAAGTGGAAAAGTTTAACGTTAGCAATCTTTATTATCAAATCAGACTTTCTTAAAAAATTATGCTTTCCGTCTGGTGGAATTGGAAGGTTATTCTTTATTATAAAGTTATTGTAAGTGGTCAGACTATTAATTTCATCACGTTCTGTGTTCAAATTGAAGAACTGAAAAAGGTCGTGCAGCAGAAACTTCCAGAATTGGCGCACAGGAAGAATATTGTCTTTTACCATGACAACGTCAAAGTGCATCCAGCTTTACAGAAAAGACTAAAGCTGAACAACTTCGGATGGGAAATAATGCAGCACTCACTTCAACCGACTACCACCTCTTTAAATAGCTTGAAAATCATCTTATCACACAGCGATTCAATTCTATGGAGAATATCAAAGAGTGCTTGGATACCTTCTTCACACCCAAACCCAAAAGTTTTAATGAACACGGCATTATGAGTTTGTCAAAACGTTGGCAAAAATTCATTGACTAAAATGAAAATTATATTGATGATTAAAATAAATTTTGGCAGGCTACAGTTTTGTTTTTTAATGTTCATAAAAATGTCGCAGATCAGATCATAATATTTCTATTTCTAAATCGAATTTTAATAATAAATCTTTTTTATATATATGGAAATATATAATATTTGGTAAATAAGCAAATAAATATTTAAAGGAAATAAGAAATTAATAAAAGTTAATGATTGATTATTGGTAATATATTTTCAAAAAATTAAAGCTAAATATTTTATTAAATATATTATATTTAGAGTTCGCAAAAGAAAAAATATTTAATAATTATTTAAAATTGGTTTTACTAGTTTTAATTAGTTTATTTATTTCATTAACAATATTATTATATTTTTCGTTATTAAATAAATTCAAATAAACATAAAGGCAATAAAACTTAAAAAATAAAATAAAGTCTCTTACTGAAAATCAATTTTATTATATAAATACATTTGGATCATGTATTTTTTACCGACTCGGTCAAAAATGAGACTTGAGGCGAATCTCAAAAAAATAACATAAATAAATAATTTTCTATTTACAAATTTATAAAATAAAAAATTGATTAACAGTTTCTTGATTGAAAATTTAGGCGTCATTCATTTATTTAGATATATTTCAAAGAGATCACCGCAGGCGCCCTTCATTGACACGATCTTAATCTTTAGTTTCCCTCAAATTGATTCAAATCTTGCGTTTGAGCACCAGTCTCTCTGTCAACAAAATTCATCTTGAGATTGACAGTTCGATGAAAATAATTTTTATCTTTAGACAGTTGAGAATAGGCTCTCCATTCATCAACCATGCCTCTTATGATGGTTAGTAAAGTGGCAGATTTTCTATCTCCACTAATTTCAAAAATATGTTTGCATTCTTGGAGTCGTCAATCATACCAAAAATCCATAACTCATGATCAGGAGCACGCCCTTGGAGCACGAACATGGGTGTGTCCATTTTGATTGGATTTTTCAAGAAATTTTTTTTACATTTTTTCCTCATTTTCTCCTCAATTTCTGCATATAGCAACAGATTTTGAATGGCCCGTGTCTTCAGTAACTGACTTTTATGATCTGCCCAGGGCTCATAAATGTAATAAATAGACACATTTATTTAGATTTATTTTGAATTTCTCAAAAAAAGATTTTCTAATAGAAAAATATCTATTGTAATTTATGCAATCTTTTGTGTAACACCGATATGAGACACAACCAGTGCTTCTTTTTAATATGTATTACTTGAATATCGTGCCACAATCATCGCATTTATCTAAAACTATTATTATTATTATTATTATTATTATTATTATTATTATTATTTTTATTTATTATTATTATTATTATTATTATTACTATTATTATTATTA
>JBBMKC010212637.1:0-12910 GCA_037834085.1 Bipalium vagum | reverse complement strand
TTATATAAATTTTCATTATGATTTTTAGATTTTAAATGAGAAATTAATGCTGTTTTAGTTTTATCATTTTTATTACATTCGATACAAAATAAACCGTCTCTGGTTTCAATCATTTTTATAATAATAAAATGTTTATTAGGTAAAAAATAATGAATTAATATATTTAAGAAATCATGAAATTTATAAAATTAAAAATTTTTTAAATTGATAATTTGTAAAAAATCATGAAAAATCAAAACCAAAATTTGGTTTATTCTATATTCGATATTTGACATTGAAAATAATTACCAATTGTTTTTTATTGATATTCGATATTCTATATTCATAAATTTGAAATATAATCAAATCTAAATTGGATTTATTCGACATTGGGACTTGGATGTTGGTTTCAACCTTTTATTCCCCCCTACTAACATCGCCTTCTGAAGTGCATTAATCTTAAAGGAGATAACGTTGAAAAATGTGATTTTTTCTTTTTAATTTTGCGAAATTTTTAAACCACCCTCGTATATAATAAAAAATATTTTTAAGTTTAATAATTATTTACAGAAATTAATAAGACCTTTAAATAATAATAAGTTATTAACCTAGTATATTTTAAATTAAATTTTATATTATATTATAAAATGTAAAAATAATAATAAATTTTATAAAAATAATGACAATAAATAATAAATATAATAACAACTAAGAATAAGAATAATAATAATAATAATAATAATAATAATAATAATAATAATAATAATAATAAATAATAATAACAATAAATAATAAAAATATTAATTGAATTTTCAATATTCCTACAATTCTTTCTTTCTTCCTCCAAATAAAGCTGTCAATGCAACTGTCTATAACAGGATTCTAGAAGAAAAGTTAAACCGTTTCTTGCAATTAAAAATTGTGATTATTTCCAACATGATGGAGTGTCTTGCCACCAGACAGGCATAAACAAGGCTTGGCTTATTAATAATTACATTGATGTACTGGGTACATGTCCAGGAAACTTTACAGATCTATTGCCCATTGAGAACTGCGGGATGGTTCTAAAACAAAAAGTTTCACTGCGTCATACCTACATTTAATTGAAATAATTAAACTTTTTTGGGTTAACAAAAATGCCATGAACTCAAAATTGATTGATTCTAAGCCGCGCAGGTTGGCTGCAGTACTTGTGTTAAAAGGTAACACACCAAATATTACTGATATCATATCTATCCTAAAAATAATACAAAAAAAATTTGCTTATACATTTTTTCGTGTAACGAAATGCATTATTGTAAATGCTTTATTGTAATGTCACGGTTGTAAAAGTAAAAAACTATTCCTTACTAAAACGGGAAGGTTTTTCAAATGTTTTTTTGTAATATTTTTATTTCTACTTATGTTGTTTCAAATATCACTTGTCATTCATATGAGACATGGGTTTCTCAAAGTAAACAGATAATTCCTTCGGTTATCTTCGTTAAAAATGTTGTTCAATGCCATACATTTTTATAGTCTTTTTATTATTTTTCACGTTTTTTCTTTTTTAATAGTTCTCTTTAGAATTTTCAATTTTTACAGCTTTTCAATATTTTGAGATTTTTGAATTTTTTCTGAGGTATTTTTTATATTTTTTTTGTATTTTTATTTTTCACAGTTTTTTGCACTTTAATTTTTCTGTTTTTTTTAATTTTTTTTTACGATTTTTCAAATTTTATAATTTATGGCACTGATTTTTACATTTTCCAATTTTTCTTCACTTTATAAAAATAAAAAATCTGCACCGTAAAATTTTATAAAATCTTAAAAATTCCTAAGACGTTTTGACACTACTACTTTTTAAAAAATATCAATAAAATAAAAATTTAATTAACTAAAATTAATAAAAAAATATCCAATAAAATAGATTTAAAATTTTATTAATAAAACATTTTTTTCAATTAAAGTCAAATTTTGATGTAATAAATTTTTTAAATTCTAAAAAATGAAAGCCAAAAATTACATAGATTATGACTAATGAAATGATTGAAAGTAGGAATGGTGAAGTAATTTATAAGAAATAATTTCTTTTGTGGTGATTGTAATCAATATTTTTCACTAACACCTTTAATAAAGCATGTGGTAAAAAGTCATACGAGGGTTATCTTTTAAGTTTTGCAAAAAAGACGGAAAATGTTTTATTGCTTTTCAAAATATTCTCTACAAAGATTTATACACTTTTGCCATGCATTGAAATCAATTGTGAAAGCAGTTATTTCACTCATTAGTTGTAACACCCAAAATTTCGATTTTGAACATGTCGATTGCCTCTTCCAGTGACTTGAACTGCCGGACACAAAGAGTTGATAAGAAATCTGTTGTTGCTAGAGCTGTATGTGAACTAGCATTGTCGTGTTGAAGAATGATTCTACGTGTCATGTCAAAGAACTGAAATTATTTCTGGCAAACATTTTGTTGTATACCATTGCACAGTAACCGTTTTTCGATTTTGTAAAGAAATTGTAGCGAGATGGCCTGTTTTTGAGAAAAACGTAGCGGCCATCTTCTTTAATGCATTCTTGTCGGATTCATCTAAGATCGGAGCACTCAAACACAAGATTGACTTTCTTTTCAGGCTTGTGCGAATAAATCCATGCTTCGTTACCATTGACAATGTTGTACACATTTTTTGAGCTTCTGTTGTTGAATTTATTCATGGTTTTTTCGCACAGGTTGACACGACCTACTGTTTGTTCATCAGTTAGGAGATGTGAGATCCAACGGGAAACTAAATTCCTCATGCAGGATCTTATGCAATAAGGTCATGGAAATAATGTGTTTAAACTAATATTAATAAAATATATGAAAGATTTAATCTATCAGGTAACCAACTAAGTTTTTAAATTGTTTTTTAATTAAAAACTAAACTAAGACCGAAGTTAAATTTAATTTATTAATTAAAAACATTATTAAACAATTAATCATCCAGATATTCCGCATCTTTTACTATTACTGCCTCCCATCTATTTAGAAGTTTATTGATCCCAGTATTAAAGAAATTTCAATCTATTGAATGAAAGAAAGAAAGTACATCATTCTTAATACCTTCGGAACTCTTCGAATTTTTACCCATCAAGTGATTCTGTAATACCCAGAACAAATAAAAATCGGCTAGGGCGATATCGCGACTATATGGTGGATGTTCCATTAGAGTCCAGTTCAATTGCTGAATAACCTTCAAAGTCTTCATTGATTTTTGAGGCTTGGCATTATCTTATTAATAATTATTATTATATTATTCAAATATTATTAATAAATTATTATATAAAACTGGAAGAATCATTACAAAATTGGTAAGAATTTTATCTCAAAAAAACATCTTTTATTATGAAAAGTAAAAATCAAATATTATCACATAAAACTTTATATTACACACAAATTGTCTGCCTTCTTCTGTCAAATAAAAGTTCCTATTCTGGAAGTTCCTATTAGTTTCTGCAATGACCTATAGAAGATCCTAGACTTGCAAAAATGGTAGACCTAACGCGAATTTGATATTAGATTTTGATGGAACGTTTTAAGAATTGTTTATTGAATTGAATCTTCAGTTGATTATTTGTGAAATATTCTAAACTTTTGTGTAACATTGGTGAACTATTTGAAAGGGAATTCGGTTTTAAGTTTTGATGTGATATTTTAAAGAATTGAATCGCTGTGAAACATTTTGAAAAACATTTTTTAGCATTTTTTAAATGTTCTGAAAACTATGGAATATTTGTGAAAATGACTCCATAGGTATGTGGATCTCTCAGTATGAGAGCAGCCGACTCGGCCGATCATAGACGATGCAGAATGGAAATTTGTCTTTGTTTCATGTGACATGTTATTTTTTTCTTTATTATTATATTGGCAGTCTTTAAGATTTCAATTGTTCAGATCATTTTTCGCCATAATGGGCTTGATCACAAATTAAGACATCTACGATATCTAATTAAGATATCTAAAAAGGTAAAAATAAAAATATTGATTTACAATGTCGAAAATTCGGTTTTTAATTTTTGAAACACTTCTGATCCTATGAGAAACCTCCAATAATTCTTGAGCCTGTCTGCAGGCACAAGTATCATTTGGAAATAAAAGATATAGTCCTCACCTGTTCCATCTTAGAATCTTTGCCTGAACATTTTCCGACGAATATTGTGACACCCAAAGTAGCGTTGTTGATCTAACAGTCTTATGATAATACACCCGGACCAAAGTAATCCGTTCTCAAAGACTTCGCTAAATTATTTTATTATTTAAGTTTAAACAATGACAAAAAACACAACCAAAAATGTTTAATTTGATTTTATATAAATTTATTATTAATTATTATTATTAATATTAATATTAATATTTTATAACTAACAGGAATATTAATTTTCTTTTATTGATTGTTCTATTCAATATATTTCTGTTAAGCTGTAACCATTTTTGTAATCACGTATGGATGCATCTGTACGAAATCGGTTGGGTTTTCAGCTTAGTTTCTTAAAAGAATATATGCGAAAAACACACCGATCATTGATTATTTCTTCACTAAAGAATATTAAAAAAACTAAATATTGGGAAATAATATGAGCTTTAAATCAAGTTTTACAGCACATTAACCTATTAGGGCCATTATCCTCCATCTATTGTCTTCAATTTTCCAATTTTCCAATTGTTATATAACAATGTATATTCTGTGGGTTTCCGTATTTTTGCCACATCCATTTTGTCCACACAATATTCGTATCTTACTTTCCAAATTGTAAAATAATTATATTATTTTTAGAAATATAAAACAAGATACATTCAAAATGCATCCGACAGCAATGACCGTGTGCAGCTCCTCAAAATATACGTGCAGGAAAATATTTTTCCCTCACCACCCAAAACCTATTAATAAAGAAATTATGAAATATTTCTCACAAATCTTCAACAAGTTTTCAAATGATTTTCGCATTCATTTTATTTTTATGTTTTTCAAGTATCAGTTCAAATGTAATTTTTCGTTCCTCTGAGGTGCGTGGTTTTCCATTGGTAATCCATTTGCTTACTTCGATAGAATGCGCTGTTCAATGCTATATGGCCGATTGCAACGGTTTCCAATTTGATATGAGAAATCAAGTTTGCTCCCTGTACGACTATTCTGATGTATGTCAATCCAATTCAAAATGTACCACTGTTACTTTGTTCATCAAACTTAATTTAATGGTGGGATTATTATTTATAAATTTGAATAATTTTTTTCTTTAAGTGCCGTAAGCCAATGAGAAACCCTCGCCATGATACCATCATCAAAATATTGTCATTAACCAATCGTACACAATTCACAAATTATGACATTGTTGACATAAGTGAGTCGACTACGGTAGCACAAAACAAAACCCATTGTTTAATGGTGGTCAGCTCTTTGAATGATACCAAACTATTTTTATTTGAACCAAAAATTACACAATCGTTACGAACTGATACTCCAATTGTAGAGCCATTTATGAACGAGATTGTTTCATTCTCTACAAATAGGGCATGTCAACATTTTAGAAAATGCTATTCTATCACATCTTCTCTGGTAAAAGAAAGGAAAAATAAAAAGACAAACAATGTTTATAGGGTAAATGAAATTAAGGACATAAAGAGCAAAAGTTTTGTGGAAGAGGTCATTTTTAACAAATGGCATTTGATATTTGATCAATGGGATATGTTTTCCAAGCCTCCTTGTCAAAATATTTTTAAGATCTTTAAAATTTGTGGTCAGAAGAAATTTTTTTCAGATGGGATTTGCTTTTGAACTACAAAATGGACCTTTGAATGTTGTAACACTCACCAAATGTGTTTCGCAATAATAAAAAATTTCCGGTTTATTTTATTTTATATTTTTTTTCATTATAAAGAAATAATCTCAATAATTGTGACTGAAAATAATGAGACATAATTCTTTATTATAAATATATAAGTGAGGAATTTTCAACTAAGAAGGGTTGATAATTGACTGATAAAACTCTTGTATCGATCAACAGAAAGTGACCTGAAACAAACACCCAGACCAAATAAGATATGAAATACCTTTATTTTTGTTGACTCTTTCACTTTTGTGTAGAATAAGGTTAGATGATATGTTAATTAAGAACCTGTTGTGGGGGTCTTGACTAAATTTGGCTTAATCTAACAAACTTTAAAGAAAATAATACTCGTTAATGACGGGTCACTCCTTAAAGTGCAGTTTTATTGTCACAGACTTCACGAGTTTCCTCAAAATTCATTTCCACTTCTTTAAAATATCTTTCATTCTTTATAATCAAATAAGGAGAACCCATTGACAAAAGAGGTCACTTTTCACTTTTCACAATTGACATGGTAGTAGAAATTTATAAAATATGTAACACAAAATATCAGATAGGTAATTTCTCCAAGATTAAAATAAAGAGTAATTGAAATTAAAGCACAAAATGGATTTGAAATATAGGTTCGTGGCAAGACACATGGTCTTTCAACTGCAGTCATCTTTTTGTTTGTACATTTCAAACATTACCCGTGTTACAGTGCATCCTATCGAACTGTGCAAGGATTTACCGTTTTGGTTTGAAAAACCCACCTCTTAGTTGAATGATAAATACATTTGAACCGATGAAATATTTTAAATTTTTCTCTTCTTGTCTTTATTCAAACTGATATTATAATACAAGATAAGTGAAGATTTACTGCTTCTTTCTATTACACACTTCCGATTGACTCCCCATCTGTCGGTTCCTCCTTTTGAGTGCATATCGTATCCGTTGGAAACTTCAACAACATTATCATTAGTCGAGTATCTTTCACTGTCTTGGTCTCTGTTATTTTCAGTTATTGTATTGAGGTGCGGTGATAATTATAAGGTATGTTTGTGTCTCCCTTTGTCTTCTTTCTATACTCATATAGCAAACACTTTCCACGTACCCATGTATGCTGCCCCGTATACACTTCACTGAAGGACATTGTCTTCGGATGTAACATTCTACTCCATGTGCGAAACAAATGAGCTCCTTTTTATATTACAATTTCTGCTTATCTTTCACATTTTGTGACATGTCCAACATTCCCTTTTATTTAAAATTTCATTTCTGTTGATCATTTGTCGCATTTGTGAATTTTCCATATACGTTTCCTCACATGGTCGTATACTACTAGTTAAGGCTGATTTATATCTCTGGTATTGTCGTGCTCTGTGCTTTCGAACTGAATTTATTTTAATATCCAAATAAGTCATCAACTCCCATATAGTTTGTTTTAAGTGAAAGTAGAAACCTTTAATAATAATTTGGTAATTGGTAATAATTTGGTAATAATTTGCTTGAGAGTAAATGCTTTAATAATTGAGTTAGTTCGTTCTTCATAAGGTAAAGAATATAAAAAGTGAAGGTCAAAAAGTATTTATTCAAACAAATCAATAGTAAATAACATAATTCCCCCGTTGGACAAGATTATTGGAATTTCTTCAACCACTCGATTCTCGATTTGGTATCTCAAATTAAAGTTGAATTCGGACAGATTTGTCAGCCAGGTTTGAAACTGTGTACTGATTGGATTTTTGTAGTGTTCAGGAATACTAAGGCTTAGTGATCCGTTCTTGCGATGAACCCGCTTGCCATATAGGTTTTATTTGAAATGCAAAACGAATTCGTACAGAGCTAATAACTCCTTCCTTGTGGCGCAATAGCTCAATTCGTGATTCGACAAACGCCTGGAACCGTAAGCAATCACGGTCTTCAATCCATCTTCTTTCATCTGGCTTAACACGACACCGATAGCCCCATAACTAGCGTCAGTATCAAACATGAAAGTGCGGTGGGCGCTTTGTATAGTTTGTCCTTGAGGTTTTGGAAAATTTCTTGACAGTTGATCAGTTGGGATACCATCATGTCCACCTTTGCTTCCAGATGCATCGGCTGCTTCCACATAGCTGTTCCAGCTATAATTCGTCATTTGTACTATCTGGTTCATACACAAAATTTTCATCATTCCTGCATAGATTTCTAACGTCAGCTTGTCAGGTTCTCCTGTTGTCTCCATACCCGGATCCATTAATTCCAACAATCACAATAGTCTCACTTGATCTTCTTGTCAAGTGAGAAGATCATACTTCATCATACTTTCATCATACTCTTCTTCTTCATGCGGCTTTCTGTATATTTCAGCTAATCTTGTTAGTTACTCTCTCCTAATGTTCTTTCTAGTTACTCGACTGATTCATTGTGGACGAGGTGCGTCTAGATCCTTCCTGGTCTTGTTAACGTGGACTGGATTGTTTTGGCTCTTTTTTTCTAGTAATAACTCACCAGGTTGTTCTGCTGGGGATATTCCTCTGGCTCAGTAATTTTCCTTGCTATTTCTTCAGTGTTCCGCATTGTTTCAAGTAGTTATCTACTTATTGAGCCAGTTGAGTTCAACAACTCATCATATCTGTTTCCTGCCAATCTTGTTTGTCCACAATGGTCTAATTGTACTGCCAATATTATCATTTCTTCATCCGCATTGCATCCACAATCCATTAGAAACTCATTATCATAGACAAAAGAAGCCTTCCGATCAGGACACCTTGTGAGAACTCTGGTACCATCTTTTTTGATGGCGTTTCAAACTTTAAGGCCCTAACCTCCTAATTTCACCGTTTTTCTGATACGTTAAGGATCATATCTGGATCCTTGACGCCTGTGTGCTTTTTTCCTTTTTCTGTAGAACAGTTCTATCAGTTAAATGTTGTAAATATAGTTTCTACTTATTAAATAAATGAAAACTTTAAAATATATCATATATTTGAATAATATAACATATTAAAAAAACGACTTAATAAAACAAATGTAATTGAACAATTATATACTAATTAGTTGTAACATTAGTATGTATCTAAATTAAAATAGTTTAAATAATAAAACTTCTAATTTAATTCCTAAGCTTATTTTTTTATATAGTGTTTTTACATGGTACCTCAAAACATGTGGAGGGCATTGTAATTGTTAAGTTTTGAAATGCGAAATTACGATTTTTTGTCGTGTATTTATACTACATTTAACTTAGGCTTACGTCTAATAAAAGTCGTACCTACGTTTTTATGAAGTGATTAGAAAAACGTCTTTTTAATTTAGTTTAGATGCTGTGACGTTATTTAATAATAAAACAAAAGTAATTTATATCGTTATTATATTAAATTTTTATTATTTAGTGCGAAATATTTATATTAATGTTATAAATTTTGTGGCCTGAACATTTATCTCCACTATTTTCTGGTTTTTTTATTTATTTATTTTATTTATTTATGTCTCCCAGATCATTCGCTATTCGATCTTCATACCGTGACTTCAAAATTGTAACTTTATTTAAACTTATTGGTCTCCTGTGACATTCCAAATGTCTTATTTTTTATTTATGCTTAAAGGTAATTTATTTTTTAAAATTATTACACCTTTTATTATTATTTATTTAAATTTTGATAATAATCAGTAAAATTTTCGGATCATGTTTCTGTACCGAAACGACTATCAAGTATCTTTTTTGACCGAGTCTGTCAAAACAAACCATGATCTAAATTTTTAAATCAATAAATAATAAAATTAAATTGAATAACTAAAATCAATATTCAAATTAAAATCAAATGCTTTCTAAAATCACGAATTTTTGAAGTAAGATGAGTTTTTCGATAACATTTTGGAATTGGTTGAGATTTTGGATTTTAAATTACAAAATCATTTCTTTTCATTTCTCTTCAACTCCCATACATCTATTATAAATATGAAAGGAAAAAATTTGCCTACAACTGTGAATATTTATTTAGAACTATGTAAATATATAATATCATTTCTTATTAATTCATTAATAAAAATACATTATTAAAAATATATTATTGTTTTTAATATTGTTATATTCTAAATATTTTTATAATATAAAATATTATTATTATTTTATTATATTTATATATTTATTTATATATTATTTATATATTTATATAATAATAATATAATATGATATTTCGAAACATAAATAAATATTTCATTAATTTAAAATTTCATAGAAGAATTTTATTTATTTTTCTAAACCTAGAAGATATAGAGTGAATACCGAAACTATGGGAATATACATTGTTATATATTATTTAGAAATTTATGAAAATGAAGATAATAGAAAAAGTAACAATGTATATTGCTTAGAACAGAGTAAATCTCGATGTAATCATGGTAAAAATGTATATAAAATATTGGAATTGAAATAAAAACAATTAAGTGTCGCATTGTTTCCGTTATTTGCTTCCAAAAATCTGTAATACAGAAAAATATTCCCCTTCACATGCAGAAAGTATTAATAAAGAAATTATACAATATTTTACATTAGTCTTTAAAGATTTTCAAATGATTTCAGTGATTTTCTTATTTCTACTTATGCATAAAATCGATTCAAATATATTTTATCATTCAACTGAGACGTGCGTTTCTGAAACCAAAAGGGCAATTTCTTTAGCTAGTTCGATAGAGTGTGCTATTGGATGTCGCTTGACTGATTGCAATGGGTTTCAATTTGATTTCGGAAAAATGCTTTGTTCGCTCTATAAATATTCTGCACTATGTGAAACCAATAAAACAAGTTTCGTGGTGACTTTATTTGTCTTGAAAAATAAATCTGATATTATGGTAAGGTGGTTTATTTGTTTATCATTATTTATTTCGTTTTAGCGTCCAAAATCTGTTATAAACTCGCAACACAAACTTATCAAGAAGTTATTGTCCATAATAAATGTAACATATCCCAAAGATTATGAAATTGTTGACATTAGTGAAACATCTTCAGTAGCGGAAAATGAAACCTATTGCTTTCTGGTGATCAGTTCTTTAAACGCTACAAAATTATTTATTTTCGGATCAATGTTTCGAGGTGTAATGTATAATTACAAGATTAAGTCAAAAATACTAAATGAGGTGGTTTCATTTTCAACAAACGATACCTGCCAAAATTTCGAAAAATGTTTTTTTGCAATAACTCTTTTGTTAAACAAAAAGAGCCATGAATACAGAAACCATCTTTACCATGTAAATAAGGTTGAAAATATAGGTAAAAAGATCCTCATAGAAGAGATCATCGGAAACAAGTGGCACCTGATGTTTAATACCTTGAAACTTTTCTCCGAACCTCAAAGTCAAAAAATATTCAAGGTCTTTCAAATCTGTGGGGTCAAGAAATTCCGGTCACAAGGAATTTGTCTCACAAAGACAGATTGAACATTTTAATGTTACAAAAGGAATTAAATCTTTTTAATAAAATAAAATATTTCCTGAATTACTTTTTGTTAATATAAATAAATTGGAATAAGAAAAAAAAATCGGAACAAGGTCTGAAAGCTTCCTTTTACATTAATAGCTAAAGTAAAGACTCCTATGACTCGCTAAACGTTCGTTCTCAATAGATTTGATATTGTTTTCAACATATTTTTTCAATTTTGAAATGTGCCTGAAATTACCTATGTAGCGTACATATTAAGAAAAATTGAAAAAAATATGAAGAATGATTAAATTGTCAAGAAAAAGGTTTTCATTGATGTTGTACAGTATTGGTCATTTTACTCGGCTCTGGCTATGAACTATTGAAAAGTTATTGAAGCACGGGATTTGAGTGAGGACCAACCTAAACTTCTATTCTTTCGTTAATTTCAATCAATTCATTAGCTGTTCCTTTCTTCCGCTATTTCCGGTTCTTAGAATTCTTTTTTCGTAGCATTGTAAGTTCTCCGCCTTTACTTCTTTATTGACGTCGAATTATTCTCAAATTTCCATCACTCTTCATTTTTATTGCTGTCTAGAAGCCTACTACAACTTTTAAATAAAAGTTTTTAATGAACTCTAGTTTAATTTAGGTCTGACTAAATAGAATCCAATTTTAATTATCAAATATTAATTTATGACATTATTAGACAGAACATTTTCTTTTTATTTAATAATTTTGCAATTCTTATTATACTTTATTACAGGATAAGCAATATAAATTATACGGTGTCATATTTTGCCCGTATTTGTGGAGGCTTCAGCGTTGTGACTATTTTCCACTGTCACTCAATTCTATGAGTAGCGACAGTTCATAACACCGGATGTTGTAAGATATCTTTTTATAATTTTATTTCTTGGTTTTCAGAAGGACTCAACTTCTAATCTCTTAACATTCTTTGTCACTTAACTTGTCGTTTCTTTTGTATATTAAAAATCGAATCACCCATCGTTACACATTTTATAATTTTATCTATTACATTTTTTATTTAAAACAAATATAATTGAAATCAATTGGTAAAGTATTTGTTTTTCTTCATCAATTTAAATTAACAAGTTTTAACTATTTTAGAAAATTGAAAAATTTTGAAACAGAGCAGTGATCAAATATTAGGTAAAAAAAGTCAACTACCCAAATCCATTAAGACATACTAGAAACATTAAACGAAGACCCATAAATGGGCTACGGAATTTATACAGGCACTAATTTCATCATAGCTCGCTTAATTAAAATTGATTAATAATCAATATTCAATTAATTTAATTATACATTTTTTATCATTATTCGGACTCCTAGTATCCTTTTTTAATCTATCATTACTTTTACCTTTTCCTCAATACTTCATGAGCTTAGTTCATCATTTATTTTTATTTCTTTTTTCTTTATACTTGATTTATTACGGAAATCTTTAACCAGATATTATTAATATATACAGTACCTGCAAAAAGTATTCGTACCATCACCTTTTTCATAATAAAACTTAGATTTAGAAAGGATAAAAAAACTTATGAAAAGAAACAGTATTTATATGTAGTACTGATGTAATGCATTGCAACCAACAAAATATTTGATAAAATTTAATTATCAAACAATATTTTAATTACATAAAATAAAATTTGTGCAAATATTTATATTCTACCAG
>JBBMKC010212626.1:0-12910 GCA_037834085.1 Bipalium vagum | reverse complement strand
TCAACCGTTGAGACCTAAGCTAAACTTAAGCTCCGTATTTTAACATCACTTTAACCACCCTCTTAGGATCTTAACAAAGCCATCTTTCAAATTTAGACCAATCACGTGGAAGAGGACTTACTGATTTTTTTATTATAATACTTATTAATATCATCCAATGATGGAGTTCAGTCAGAAACTGTTTTGTTGAAAGCAGTCGAAGGAATACATCTATACATCTTTCTCATGTTTAAATCTGTTGATGATATGTTACCTGATGATCTGCCGAGAAAGATATTTTTCTCTTTTATCTATTCCATTTCATAGATGCAGTTTACAACCTTATGATCAAATTGATCATTTGTAAGATTGTAGTCAATACATTCAGAAACTAGATTAGCAGTCATCGATACTCTATCAACAAAGGTGCTTTGAGATGATACAAAAGAACGAACTTTTCTTAAATTTCCTGGTATCGATGAAGATTTTAAGAGGCATTCAATCTGATTTTATCACAATTAATATTAAACAATGAGCGAAAGTTAGCAACAGCTCAAGTCAGTCCACAAATGAGAGGTCCACTATCTTTTTTCGACTTTTTCTGATGTGCTGGACTTTCAGAACAAGCCGAAAACGAAATTTCATTCAAACAGAACAATGTCCTCAATTTAGCAGTTGATTCAGCTGATGGAAAGAATCAGTTGTTGACATTTCCTTTCCAAAATCAAGGAGTAACTGGTTCTACCAACATTATACATCTGTGGAATCATCGAAGTCATGAATCTACAATTCCAGACATCTATCCAATTTCATAAAATCTATGGAAACTAATTCATTAATGAAAAAACGTGTTTTCATCATAAACTTTCTTTGCTCACTTTCTGAAACAGAATGTATTTTTATAACAAGAGTTTTCGGCTATTTATAAAATCAAGAAAGTATGATAATTTTAAAGATTTTTTGTAAAAGGATTTGATATTTAGTGTCTAATTTAAAAATGTTTTTGTTTTATGAATTTGTGTTCATTTATCATTTTATGCTTTACACTTTCAAAGACAGAGATGGTGAACAAAAGAGTTACATTTTAAATAGTTAGCTCAAATTAAGTCAAAACATAATTACACTTAATCACTAGTTTGGTAAAAAAGAATTTTTTAAAGTCATTTCAAAGATAGTATGAAACATTCCACTTTTAACATCTGACAATTTTAAATAAGAAATTTAAAACCAACTTTTGCGTGAAGACTTAATATTAATAATTTTTTGTATTGTCGATTAAGTATTAGAAACATTTCTATCATCGTGATGTTTAAAATAAATTTTAATCACTTAAATTTTAATATAAAAAAATATACTTAAATAAATAATTCAATCGTAAATTAAATTATAATGTTAAAATATATTTAAACTAAATGAAAACACTTAAATAAAAGAATTTAAAATTATATATTACCTATTTGTAGTTATCAAACTTATTTATAAATAAAGTTGTTTAAATTATTAAAATATTGTTTCCATTTTCCGCCATTTTAATTTTCTATAGTAAACTTTGAAGAGACCGCACAATAAAAAGTGAGGCAATTTCTAATTTTTGCGCGAAATATATTTTATAATTATTTTGGCACCTTTTAAATTAATAAACATTTTAAATTTATTATTACCAGTTCTACATTTCGTATTTAAAATCTGAAAAACGCTCTAATTAACCAATGGATTATTTTTTAATCGCAGAATGGATGATGTTTATTTTAACATTAAAGCCGATGAATATGAACCAGATTTGTTTAATGATATGTCAGTTCAGGAAGAAATCACTGTTGGTAGCAGTGATAATATGTTAAATACATTTCCCAGCTCAAATAATTTAGACCATGATTTTAATAATACTGGTATTTCCAGCAGTAATCAGGTTGTTAAAGTTATTAAAGCTTCAGCAATCGGCCAACAATCTGTAGAATTAAGAAACAAACCAAAAGTTATCTATTTGAAACCGGGAGTAGGAGAGAATTTGAACAACTCATTAAAGGTTTTTTTTAATTATATTGAGTCCTTTTGTGCATTAATCTAATTTTAGACCGTAAAGTTTTCAAATGGTTTGAAACAAGTAAAAAGTAAGGTTGTTCTATTATTGAGTATGAAATAATTTAAGTATTCAGTTATACCGATGTCAAAACTTACCCAAAATACTCAAGGTCGAATTATACAACTGAATCAGAACTATGCCACTCTGAATCCTGGTGTACCACGAATAGTGAATCCTTCATTTATCAGAAGTGGGATTCAAGTGACGAAACTAAACAATCTCAACATTGTATGTCTTTTTGTCTTTGTCAGTTATTAAAAAATGTTGAAAAATATATAATAGATATTAAATAGATAATTAATATTTTCTAATGATAAAATTATAAATTTTTTACTTTTATTAAAATGTAGAATAAATTGCCCATTGGACAGAAAATTCTTATTAGTAACCGACCAGGAGTAAAGTACAACAATATAACTCCAATAATCAATATCCAAAATGCTGGTTCATTCAGCCAGCAAAACACCATTGTGCAGCCTATTTCCAATAGTCAGTCAAATCAAACCGCTCTGAAATTGGAACCGGGTGACAGTGGCTTCTACAACCTTACCGGGGGCAACGGTCCGACTCGCTATTATCCACGAATGCACAGTCCAGACAAAGATTCGTTGGACGAAAGCCAGGAGCAGTAATACCTTCATAATATTTTTTTACTTTGTTTGTGTGCGCACGTAGGATGGCCAATGTGTACAAGACAAACGGATTGCGTAAATACGCCAGGTCTGTGTGTGACAAAGTCAAGGAGAAAGGAACAACGACGTATAGTGAGGTGGCTGATGAACTGGTGCATGAATATGCTGCAGAACATCCAATGATTCCAGCCCAACAGTTGCATTACATTCAAAAGAATATCCGCAGGCGTGTGTACGATGCACTCAATGTCTTGATGGCTCTGAAGGTTCTGGACAAGGAGAAGAAGGAAATCAAGTGGAAAGGGTTGCCGGTCAATTTGTTGGAAGAGTGCAAGCAGTTAGAAGAGGAAAAGTCGCGGAAAACGGAATTGTTGCAACAGCGTGTTGAAGAGTTGTCGGAACTCGTATTGCAACTCATTTCGTATAAGAATCTAGTAGGTCGCAACCGACAGCGCGAAAAGGAATCCAACGCTCCTCAGCCAAATGAGCGGATTAAATTACCGTTTTTGGTCATAACTGCCAACAATAATACGGTTATCGATTGTAATATTTCTCCTGAAAAGTAATTTATTTTTTATTATTATTGATTTTTCTGATTTATAACAGATTGGAATATCTGTTCACATTCGATCAATCATTTGAGATGCAGGACGAATTTCAGACCTTGAAACAATCGGGTTTCACTCTTCGGTTGGGAACACCTCAGTGTACAGAAAGTCAATACAAACGATGTTTGGAATTGGTGCCAAACACATTGAGATTTTATGTGGAAGGTATCAATTTTTTCGATCTTCAATTTATTGATTTATCTTAATGGATTTACTTAATCATTCAGCTATTTACCAACAACGTTCTGCCATTGTTCCGGATTTTGTGTCACTGCATCGGCGCAATATGGCAGCGGCAGCGGCTGCAGCTCGCTCATCGAAAAACCTCTCTTCGGTGAATAATGTTGGACACAATTCGTTCTTGCAGGTTACCAATCAAGCCTTCAGAAACACACCGGGTAATGGGACAAACTATTGGTCTGAACATCATGATTCTCCTTCGTTAATGTCCGAACATCACCATCACAACATCAGTAATAATAACAGCGGCAGCAGCAATAAGCACTACGATTCGCAGAAGCGGTACAACTCTGCCAACAACAATACCTCAAATTCTTCCAATTGGGGGGACACTTCCACGGAGCCCGTGTTGCCCAAATATCGTTTGTCCTTGAACTCCGTACACCACAATTATACGACAGAAAACTCATCGGCGTACGATGCAAAATACCTCAGTGAAACGCACGAGCTGGAGGACGAGATAGAGGTGATGGACGAAGAAGCGGACTTTCCCAGTGACTGACAATGATGACCGTGTTTTTTCTGCTTTATAATATTTATTACTATATCCATGTGAATATGTATCTCAGATGATTTTGTGTACATTGATTAAAGATTAAATTGTTTTTATACACTCTTTCTCTCCAACTGGCTTATTATTATCATTAATATTGTTTTTGAGATTTTGTTATCATTTTGGTGTACAATTTGCTTTAGCGCATCACTTAATTAGTATATGTGCACATTATAGAAAAATGACCAGAGGTTCCGTATTAATAAGTGTTAATAGTTAATAAAAATTTTTTTCGGCTAGCTAAAACATTTGATAAACTAATTTTAGATATACGGTCTAAATATATGTGTAATGTGGGTAAAAGGAAAAATAAAATTTTGAAAATTATTTATATCTAACTTTGTTATTGGATATGCGGAAAATTGATAATATTTTTAGTTATCTCTAAATGCTATCTGCTGTAACCACGAAGTCGGTTTTAACGTTTTTTGAGCCCGGCCATTTTTTACCAAGTGAAAAAATATGTATACTGAATTTTTACAACGGATTAGTTCACAGTTCTAATGCAATGTTTCCTATTGTTTATAACAGATTTCAATTCTCATTTGACCACAGATTTATTGGATTTTATATAATTTTTTATTTTAAAATACATAATTTAATCATTATTATCAATTGACCATTTTCTTTACAGTTTACTAGTTTTTATATAGTCTTGCAAAAAGAAAGCGTAGTTTTTAGTCAAAAGCTCTAGTAATAACTCTGTTATGTATATATTTTTGTTAATTTGTCTTCATTTCTTAATAACACACAATTTTAAAATCAATTACTTAAAATAAAATGAAAGATAGTAATAGTAATAACTACAATTTAAAAAAATAAAGCAAAAACAATCTTACAGTTCGTTTTAAATTCCCGAACTATCAGCTGAGCATTTACAGTTGCTCACAGATAGCTTTCTGATAGGGAATTAAAACATAATCTGTAGCAAACAGAAAACATGATTTGATAAATACTTGAATAATTATTAAGTTATTATAATGAGTCTTCTCTCTATAATACGTTTTCTTCTCAGGATAGGTCGTCTCCGAATAATAGTAGAAAAAAATTTCTTGCACGGTAATTGAGGATAATATTCTGGTGAAATCCTTCTCTTTATACTTTTTGGTGATCAAAATAAAGATAAAAAAATCTAAGAAGCCTAAAAACTCTTAAAATTTTCTAAAATTCCAGTTTTCTTTTCATCTTTATCTTTTAATTGTCATTATTGTTTTTTTAGTTATTTTTTTACAAATAAAATTACTTTTTAAGATTTTTAAAATTTTAAAAACTCCATATGGAGGTACATATGAAATAATGTTTATTATTTTTGATAAAATAATTTATCACCTCTTACTTTATGGACTGGTAAAAAATTTAAGTAAAATAATTAATTACCCAAAATATAATAATAATTATTATTAATATTACTTTTATTATTATTATTATATCGATGACATTATTGTTTTCTTGTCAGATTTCGAAAGTCATATGAAAGATATGGAACATGTGTTAAAAAGTATAAAAGTATCCGGCTTTAAAATAAAAGCCACTAAATGCGAATGGGGTAAAATATATTGGCCATATAATATCTCATAAAGGTATTGAACCTGATCCGGAAATAATTGACAAAGTAAAAAATGCTCTAGCACCAAAAACACCAAAGCAAGTTCAAATATTTCTAGGTTTAGCTAACTGTTTCCGAAAATTTGTAAAGAACTTTGCCCAAATTGCGGCACCCCTTAATAAATTATTAGAAAAAGAACAAACATTTAAATGGTCGGATGAACATCAGAAATCTTTTGATAATCTCAAAGTATGTCTCACATCTTCACCAATTTTACGATACCCTGATCCCAAAAGACGATTTGAGTTGATGTGCGACGCAAGCGGAACCGCAATTGGCGCAGTTTTGGGACAAAAAGATGACAAAGGGAAAGACTATGCCAGTAGAAGCCTCAAACCTCATGAAAAACATTACGCAGTAATTATATAATATTTAGTGTGACCAAATTCCGAACTCATTTATGGGGTCGAGAGTTTGTAGTCTACACGGATCATAATCCCTTGGCCTATTTGGAAAAACACCGTAATACATCATCCCGACTTATCCGGTATTCTTTAAAACTGTAAGAGTATAGTAAAATTATCTATCGAAAAGGTAAAGCAAACGCGAATGCTGATGCCTTATCGACAATGCTTGAGGTTTGTCTCTAAAATTAACCTAAACAAATTAATAATATCGAAGATCTCAAAAAGATAGTATCTGACGATGCTGAAATTCAAAACATCGATCAGTACATCAAAAACCCTTCATTGAATATTAATACGCCATATTCAAAAATAATAAGAAAAATTTATTGGGATGATGGTTTATTGAAATATCGTGAAAATTTACACTCTGTGATTTTTGTTCCCGAGAATTTGAGAGGATCCGTATTAATTCAATACCATGACGGTAGTTTTAAAGGACATTTATCTAACAAAAAAACTAGATCCCGTATTGGTCAAAAATATTACTGGCCAGATATGATTAAAAATATCAAACAGTGGTGTTTAACTTACAAAATATGCCAAACTCGACGAAATACTGGTCGAAAATTCATAGCACCGCTGAAACCCATACCTGTTCCTCCAGCTCCAAGGAAACAATCGCTATGGACATTGTCGGTCTCTTACCACAAACTATTTTAGGAAATATATATATTTTGGTCATGAGTGATTATCTCACCAAATGGCCTGAGGCTTTTCCAATTCAAAATCATAAAGCCGAAACTATTTCAAAGATCTTTGTTGAGTAAAGTTTTCTGATATGGAGTACCTAGAAGGTTACTCACAGATCGTGGTAAAGAATTTATGCGCGAACTGTTAGCCGCCATTAATTCATATTTCGGTATTTTGAAACTAAACACATCACCCTATCAACCACAAACTGATGGTTTAGTAGAAAGGTTAGCATGTTGTCATCGTATGTAAATTCCAAAAAAAATGATTGGGATGTTTATATTCCCTCATGTCTTTTTGCGTATCGCAATGCTGTACATTTAGGTACTGAATTCACTCAGTTTTATTTGATGTACCTTCGTAATTCAAATATGCCCATCGATCTGATTTTCCAAAAGCCAATAAGCAAATATATGGTAGAACCTGACTATGTCACTTTAATGAAAGAACGCATGCAAGAGGCATGACAAAAGGCTGGTTTGAGTATAAAATACAACCAAGAGGTCCTGAAGAATGCCTATGATAAAAAATAAAAATTTCCCAAATTCAAGTCGGTGACAGAGTAATGGTAGAGAATTCCAGTGTAAAGCGAGGGCAGACGCCAAAATTAAATCGATCTTTCAAAGGACTTTTTATTGTAGAAAAGATTCTAAATTGCAATTTCATTTTAAAAGATCCTCGAAAATCATCAAAGGATGCAAAAGTGATCCATATGAACCGTTGTAAGAAGATTCGGACGGATTCCACCACTGATAACACTACTGAATCAAAAACGACTCTATTTAAGCCTATTCAATCTGTTACGCCAAATCAGGAACGCCAAAGGCTGAAAACATGACTATATAAACCCCTGTTTTCAGTCATAAAATCAGATAAATTTTAATCCAGAGCAGATACAAAAAATTTACAAGGTAATAATCCTTCGTAAAAAGATATTAAAACAAAAAAAATACGATAAATCAAAAAAGACGAATTAATTCAATAAAGAGAAACTCATCATTAATAATTAATTAAAAGTTTATTAACCCTTCGACAATTAAAGAAATCCTCTTTACATTGTCGATTTTTTTTATTATTTTCCAATTTCTATTTTTCTGTTTTCTGATACATCCTACTCTACTAACCTCTAAGGTTTAGAGTAAGACTTAATTTTAACAAAGGACTCTTCAATTTTTCAATAATCAAGAGAGAAAATAATAATTTTTTCAAATAATAATAATAATAATAATAATATAATAAAAGGTGTGCGTTTGCCATAAAAAGAAAATTGTGCATAAATTGTAATAAATTAAATACATATTTTTAAAACACAAGTATTATTTTAGTTCTTTTCGTATTCTCCTATTAGATTCACTTCTTTCTGAGAAGTTGGTGAGCTCTAATAAATAAACTTTATTAATTAAAACAAATAAGTCGATGCGACATAAAACCCCAACAAATTGGTGAGCCCGACGTGATCAAATATAATGGGAGAAGAAAAAACTAAAATACCGATATATAATGGAAATCCATGAGCTTTCCCAGAATTTACATCCGAATACTATCTCACAATGAAGGCATTGGGGAAGACGGATGAGCAAATGGTAACAAGGTTACCAATATCCCTAAAAGGGCAGGCAAGAGATTTCTATAGAACAATCCTTGCAAATCATAGTAACGCACACCAAATGGAACCTCCACTAGTAGAAGCACAAGGAAAAGAGCCATATCAATTAATTAAATTTGCAGAAGTAATAAAAGAATTAGAAAAGAAAATTCTCACGGGAGATGTGAGTAGGTTACTTCGTAACAGATTTTTTCGAAAGAAAACAAAAGATAGGCGAACTATAATAGCTGTACCAGCGACTTGCCAGTAATACATAATGGAGAACTACGATTTGCGGTACCAATTACGAGAATACTAATAAAAAAGGGACTACCGCCAGCAAAATCTGTGTGTAGACCAGTATTATCTCCATTATTTAAATTTGGAACACAATTGATATCATTGCCTGAGAGAAAGGCATCTCGGGAAAAAGTGTATACGCTCGAGGGAGTTAATCTAGACAACAATATTAAGTTCAGACCCATTAATAACCTCAATGAATTGGAAGAAGCTAGGAGATCAATCTTTTTCCCACCAGCTCAAGAAAGGAACAAGGGATAATATCTAGAATATATAACCGTAAAACAGGGAAAACCGACTATAATTTACTATTTTGACCAGAACACTACGTTCAAGCTGCTAAAAGTGTTATCCAACAACTATGGGGAGGATTCACTATCTTCGGAACAATAATAGCAGGTTTTTTGAGCATATATTTTGTTTGGCTAATATTAAAAACTGTAATATCCAGATTTATATCATGTGCAGACTTATACGAAACCATGGGTTGTACATGGAAATTAATACTAGGAATATGCCAACCGTGCGCAAATAATGTGTTACATCGAAGACATCGGACAGTGATCCGCTCTCTAAGACAATCACATTTAAGTAATTGTTACACAGTAATCAGACCACCATCTCCAGATTATCGAGACGATAATCACTGGGAAGAGGGAGATAATATATCAATGGAAACGCACAAAATATATAAAAAATATGAACTTCCAGAATTTCGGTCAAATTTCGATGCAAATTTCGACTCAACAAGTATTCCTGCTACTCCAAAACCATCTTTAAAACAACCTCGATACAGAAAAAATGGCCCAACTAATGAACTAGGGGGAAGAACAAATCTCGCAAAGATGACAAAAAATCTATACCCAACAAAGGAATTAAAACAATATCAACAAGAACAAAGACAGTTCGGCAGGATATTCCATCACACCAGTGCTTAATGGTATCATCACCAACTATGACCCAAGATTTAAGACCAAATATTAAAATAAAAATAAATAAACATCATGTATATGCATTAGTAGACACTAGGTCAGAAAGCACACTATTGGATGCCCGTATGTTAAACCAGCAAGAAAAAGAACAAATAATTAAATCAAAATCTGGAGTAATAGGAATAAATGGTAAAAGGATGCCATTATTAGGCTATCTAGAAGTTACGATTAACATTGTTGGTCAAAAAATCAAAAATGCCGTAGATATAATGGAAAATAACAGCCACGACTGTATTATAGGGATGGACTTACTAACAAAAGTACAAAATTTAACACTAAATTTTAGTACTCAAGAATTGACATGCAAACCAGTCCAAAAGCAAAAAAGAGATACAAAAGAAGTGTTGGTGACAGATATTATAAATATCCCGGCTCGAACGGAACAAATGTGGTTAGTAAGCACATCATTAGAAGAAGGAAGCAAAGTTTTTTGAACCCACATTACGCATACCCGAAGACGAAGATGGTAGGTTAACAATAGGCAATAGCCTAGGAATAGTCAAAGATGGCCAAATCCCGATAAGTATTGCCAACAACAGCGTCAAGCCAAAAATGCTACTACAAAATACCAGAGTAGGAATAGCTACGAAATATGAGCCACAACAAGAAACAAAAGAAAAAGCAGATTATAAGTATTATCCACCTGTAAGAGTAGAAACGCCAACATTAACAGAACCACAAAGAAAAAAAATTACGGCATTACTACAACGATTTTCGTCAATATTCGCAAAATATGGCTACGACGTAGGAAAATCCACCATACTCACTCACAAGATCCCATTAACAGACCAAACACCCATTAAACAAAGACCATACAGAGTTCCATATGCACTAATACCAGAAGTGGATAAAACTGTCAAACTCTGGTTGGAACAAGGAATAATTCGACATAGCGCATCGCCATGGTGTTCTTCAATGTTGTTAGTAAAAAGAAAGGAGGAGAATGGCGACTATGTATCGATTTTAGAAAAGTAAATGAAGTAACAGTAAAGGACAGTTACCCACTGCCACTAATCGATGAAATGTATGATGTATTAATTTTCAGTACCATTGATTTACAAAGTGGGTATTTAAAATTGAAATCGATGAAGCAGATAAATCAATAACCGCCTTTACAACAAATGTCGTTTGGACTTACTAAGATATCCGGATTTTACTAAGCCATTTATGTTAATGACAGATGCCAGCGGAGTAGCAATAGGAGCAGAACTGGGACAAAAAGTTGATGATGGGAACGAATATGTCATCGGTTATGTCAGTAGAGGACTGAATAATCACGAAAAACATTACGCGGCAGTAGAACTGGAATGTCTTGCTATCATTTACGCAATGGAAAAATTCAATACATATCTCTGGGGAAGAAAAGTAATAATAATTATGGATCATAATCCTTTGCAATATTTGCTCAAACACAAAAATTCGACATCAAAGTTATAAGATGAGCATTAATATTGCAACCATATGACATAGAAATTAAATATCGACAGGGGAGAGCAAACGCAAATGCAGACGCTATGCCAAGACCGCCGATAGATGAAAAAATGACAGCAACCCTTATACGAATGGTGGCAATCATACAGAAGGAAAATGATCTCACTCAATTTAAACAAGCCCAAGAGGTGGATTTAGAGCTTAAGGATATCCGACACATACTTAGTAAATCAGAAGAATTCGAAAAAATAATTGTGTCACCAAGTGTTAAAAGACAAATTGAAAAATATGAAATATCTAATGATGGTATTCTTTGATTTAGAAAACATCTTGATGCAGTTAACATAGTCCCAAAGGTATTTAGAGAAGCCATTCTTCTACAATATCATGGTAGGACATTAGGAGGACATTTATCCTCAAGAAAAACCCTATCCAGAATACGACAAAAATATTATTGACCATCAATAGCAGAAGACACCAAACAATGGTGTAAAACATGTAGTACATGTCAAACGCGTAGAAACACAGGAAAGAAAATTAAAATTCCTTTGAAACCCATGCCAGTACCACAATCACCCATGGAAACTATCGCAATTGACATATCAGGACCATTTCCAGTCTCCATTAACGGAAATGCGTACATCCTGGTTATGTGCGACTATTTTACAAAATGGCAAGAAGCCTATGCCATTCCGGACCACAAAGCAGCTACAATTGCAAAAAATTTTGTTGAAAAAATTGTATTTAGATATGGAGTTCCTAAAAAATTATTAAGGGACAGAGGGACGGAGTTTTTAAGTAATCTGTTAGCCAGTATCAATGGCTATTTTAATATCTTAAAGATAAATACGTCACCATATCATCCACAAACAGATGGGTTAGTAGAACGATTTAACTACACCCTAACTAGCATGCTATCTTCATATGTGAATTCTGCACAAAAATATTGGGATACTCATATTCCGTCGTGTCTTTTTGCGTACCGAAATGCGGTTCACTTAGGAACAGGGTACACTCATTTTTAATTAAACATGCCTGTAGATTTAATCTTCTACAATACAGAAGAAGAAGATTATCTTCCTATAATGAGAGAAAGGTTGCAAGAAGCATGGACCAAAGCGGGTCTCTCTCTTCGATATAACCAAGAGAGTATGAAGTCATATTATGACAAAAAGGCAACTAGTCAACCATTAAAAGTAAATGACTGGGTAATGTTAGAATCTCCTGTAATTAAAAAGGGACAAACAGCAATAAAATTATTTTATTTTTTCAGCATTTTAAATATTGCTTTATTATTAAAAATTGTTAATTTTATTGCCTTTATTGACTATATAATATTTTTATTTACTTTATTGATTTAAAATTTTTTTTTGAATTTTTGTGGCCCTAGTCATAACTGCTTATTTGACGGTCGTCTTTGGTTATTTTTACAATTTCGTCGTTTTTATCGGAAATTGGTCGGTCAGAAAGAGCTTTATTTTACAACTCCCTCGCCGCTCTTTTGATATGGTAACAGATTTCAAAACGGCACATATTTGTTAATAGTATGACTGGCCTTTCATGGCATAAAATTTCATAACATATCCAATTACTTCTTTACTTTGGATCTTTGGCGACAGTTTAATTCGGATAAGAAAATGATGTTATTGTAATTTTTATAATTATCTCTGAATTTATTCTAAAGGTTTTTATTCTATTACCGATTTCTATAATAAAATATTTAGAAGTTATACAGTTTGGTCCAACGAATTGTCCACCCCTTTAAAAAATCCACAAATTTGTAATTTTGGTAATAAAAGTTAAA
>JBBMKC010212615.1:0-12910 GCA_037834085.1 Bipalium vagum | reverse complement strand
ATACAAAAAATTCGGTTACATTGTGACTTTATAGTCGTTTTACTAAATAGGCACCTTTTCTATTTGTAGACCTAATATTTGAAATTTATGTACAGATTTATAATATTCTGAAAGCAAAAAGTCAAAAATATTTCTTTAATTGACATATTATTTATTTGTATAGCGTGTCACTTGTTTGACTGCAGCCATAACAATAATCACATTCTCCATCAATTAACCAAAACCAAATCCTATCATAATAACAAATTGCTTATTTTCTAATATAATACATATATATATCCATAAAAAATGATTTATTACTTTTATATTATTTTTATTATTATTATTATTTGTAACTTTCTTTTATACACTGTCGAACAAACAATTACAAGAACCTAATTCTACACATTTAATAACTTAATAATTGAATTTTTATTATTAATTTTTTTTTGTTATTATTATAATTTTAATGTGTAAATAATTAATTACTGCCATGAAGAAATTTAAAGAAATTTATTTTGTGCCAAGAACTAAATCGAGTAATCAAAATAAAAATGTAATTTTCATATTCAAATATTAATCGAACAAAAATTCGTTCAATAAAGGTAAAAAGAAAATATGTTTTATAATAAACATGAGTAGAATTTTGTCTCGAATAATTTCGAAAGAGTATTTTACTCTAGAAAAACAATTTGATAATCCTAATAATACGGACTAAAAGTAATTCCAGCAATTAATCCTCTTAATATTAACATCGATTTATATTTAATACGCTAAACAATCACAGATTCTGTATCCCGTAATTGGTACACTGGATATTTAGATTGATCGGAAAATGTTGGTTCAAGAAATTATAACTACACTCACAAATAAGTTATTAATGAAATCTAAATACTCAATCTTGGTTTGATTTAAAGAGAAAACTAACAGTGCTAAATTCGAACTCTAATTGCAAATAACTTATTTAATAAATTTGTTTAAATCGAACGACTGTTTAAATTTTTTCCACTTTCTTAAGTTATTGTTAAAACACGAGAATTTTTAATTTTGAGGTAATTAATGTAAAGTATAAAAAAATTTAATATTTAAAATTTATAAAAAAAATCAATAAATATCTCATTTTAAAACTTTAATGTAAGGTAATAAAATATTAAAATTATCCCAATATTTCTCAAACTGATTATTATCTCCTGTTATTTCTAATCAATTATTTCCAACAAAGGCATTCCGAAATAGACGTTAATTTTGATATTGGTAATTTTTTCGCTTCTAAAGTTTTACACTTCTATAAAAAGGGAATCTATAAACTATTGTTTAGTTGGAAGTGTGATAGATTGTGATTAACACTATAATAAATTAATAAAATTTATTTAATTAAAAGTATTAGTATTATTATTTCAATTGTAATATATGAATTTTAAAATGGCACGCATTTTCTTACCATAAAATTTACTTTAGAAAAATTTAATAATAACTAAATCAATAATATTTTAATAAATATGAAAAATATCTTATACAATATTAGGTTTATTCGATTGGAAGAAAAGATTGACAAAATTTTTAATAAAGCAAGATCCTTTCGTCGCAATGTAATGATTAATTCCAGTTTAAAATTTTGAACTCCTTTACATAACAAAATTTGACTCCTAGTCTGGCTCGCTAAGATGAGAAATACTTTTCATTATAAAACGCTTAATTGACCATTAGGAATATTTAAACATAACCGAAAAAAAACAAGAATCAATTAAAATTTATCAAATCGATTTCTCATTATAAAGGTTTATTGAAAACAAAATGAAAGATGTTTCGTTTTAAGCAAAAAAAATTTATATATATATATATTTTCTCACTGATAGATTAGAATTATAAAAAAATGATATTCACTGATTTTGTTGATTATTTACGATTGATTAAAATTAATACTAAAATTTAATCGTAAATCCATACTATTTGGCGGAATCCGTCAATTGAAATTCTCGTCGACGGTCATAGCACTCTTTTACACCGACATCAGCCCACAATGACTTAATTGCCACCACATGATCTGGTTCTAATGTAGAGACACTTTCATAGTCAATGTCTTTGATTTCCTCAACATATTTCTAAAAAGGAAAAATTATTCGAATATGAATAAATAATTTTCTCTAGATAATTGAGATTTAATTCAACAATTACTGACCGAATTTTCTGGGTTAGAATATGAAATAGCTAAATTTTCCATAGCACGAATCAATGTGTAAATTGCTAAATAAATATTTTGATACACCAATTTAATAAAGCTACGCTTGTCTTCGTCAGAATATCCGCTACCGTGAATTATACGCATTTGTTTAATAAAAGTACTTTTTCCTGATTCACCAGTACCTGTGAATAAAAATTTTCGAAATAATCAATATAATTCAACATTATTTGAAAAATACCCAATAATAATAACTTTAATTCTCTTCTAGATTCTTTTTTATCTTTTTTCAACTGTTTCTCTATTTCTTTATTAATCCTCTTCTGTTCTTTATCTAATTCACTTAAACAGCATCCCATTTTAAGGCGATTTTAAGAATTTGAATTAATTGCAATTTTAATGTGTAATTTTAATGTAGATTTAATACTCACAAAATTAATTAATTTACTGTTTTAAAAATTACAAATAATAACTTTCAATTTGGGCGTTTATTTTGTAAATAACAACAACTAAAATGGTATAAATGGTATAACTAAACAATAACAAAATCGATACGGATTAATCCAATAATTATTTTAATTTAAGAACTAAAGTTTATTATACTATTTTATAATTTTCATAAATTATTCAATTTTATTAAAATTGATTATATAGTGATTATTAATTTATTGTGAATATCGATTATTAATATAAATATTAAAATAAAATATATAAGAAAAAAATATTTATTCATGTTCAAAAAGAATGCTAAACTTACTTTATAAATTATAAAGAAGACGCTATAAATACATACTGAAGCATTGATAAATTAATTATATTATTCATTAATAAAAATCAAAATTTCATTAAGAGTAAAAATATAAAACTCACAAAGATCTTTTTTTCTTGTACCACTGACAAAGTTTTTAAATAATCATAATTTTTTCAAAAATATGACAGATTCATTTGTTCATTATTAATTATTGAATCATAAAAGATAATAATTGGATATTTTTAACCACACCCAATTTAATATTAAGTTAATCTTATATAAATATGTTATCAAAAATAGAACTCGTATTTTGTCAAATTATGTTTAAACCTTTTTTTGAGTTAGTAATGTATATTATATTAATATTAAATATTAATATATATTTGAATATTTTAATTAAAATATTATCAATTGGAAGTGCATATTTTTATTTTAAAAATTTTATATTTTAATCATCTTTATTAGTTGCAAATGTGAAAAAAGACTTAAAATCAATAAATAAACCAAAACTATATTTTAAAGTTTTTTATTAATTATTTTAGTGATCTAAGAATATTTTAAAAAATTTATAATTTGAGAAATATCAAAAAATTATTCTATAAATTATAGAGGTTTTCTATTGTTCAACTATTTTGCTCCTTTTTCTTATCTTCTAATATTTTTATTACTTGTTTACATTTGTTACCTTGAGGAAACAACCTGATTGCCAAAATTTTTTTCCAAAAATATGTTTAAAATAATCGTAATTTTCTCAAAAATATTGAAGTCACGACCTCGATGACTCCACCGACCGTTATCACTTATTAGTCGAAAAGTTTCGATACTTTTAATTTAATTTAATATTAATCTTAGAAAAATTTAGTGAATTCTTAAGTAAATTAAATTACTAATTTTAGAGTTATTTATGGATATTGATATGGATTCCATCAAATCAATTACAGACAGATTTGTACTTTTATGATTTGATAAGAACCTTCACAACGGCTTCCATTGAAACAACAGAACGACTTAATCGATTTTTAAAATAGTTAAGTTTGAAATATAAATCTATACAGTATTAAAATTTTAATCAATAAAAATAATAAAAAATTGTAATCTATACCAATAAAATTTAATCTTTAAAAAAGTTTAATTAACAATAATAATAATAATAATAATAATAATAATAATAATAATAATAATAATAATAATAATAATAAAATTAATAAAATTAATAATAATAATAATAAATTTATCTTTAAAGCCATATTATAAAAAATAAATTAAAAATTTTGATGAATAAAAATTATAAAAAATCTTACATGTAAAATAAACTGAAGAAATTAATCTAAAAAACTTATTAAAATATTAATTTCAATTGAAATCAAATTTTTTTTTAACGTTACATAAGATAAATCCGAATAAAATACGCATTTAAATATAAAAATAAATGATAAATTAAGTGAAATGATTAAAAAAATTAATAAAAATGAAAAAGTATTTTTTACGATGATTGTATTAATATTATGTAGATATTTTGAAAAAACATCTATAATATGTAATGTAAACTAGAAAAATTACTAAAGGCAAATATATAGAAAAATTCAAAAAAAATTTAATATTCACAAAAATATTAAATCTATTTATTGATCTTAATAACAACTATTTCACAAGAATAAAATAGATTCAATTTTCAGAATTGTGATAATCAGTCAAAGTGATTCTGGATATATAAACATTAAAAATTATTTAATAAACAAACCTAATCAATTTATATCTTCATTGCTTTCATAAAAAATTTGATTTTAGTATAATCAAGAGTGTTTATTCAAGATAAAATAAAAGTTTTTAATACAAGAACACTTTGTAAAATTAAAAACGGATGGAGAAAAATATTAAATAAGCAAAGCATGAATAAATTAATGATAAGAAGAATTCAAGATAACATTTATAAATTCTTTTTAAAATTATATTTATATTAATAAAAAGGGAAAATGTTACAGAATCACCATATCATTGTGAAGTTAAATTTGATAGAAATAATGAAAATAATATTAATGATTTTTTAATGAAATCAGTTTTAATTTTTTAAATTTAACCAGAAATATAATGAAATGTAATAAATATAAATAAAATTAAAATAATATTTTTTGGTAATCCTATTGATGATTTTGATGTTGTTAATTTACGATTTTTAAATATACTCAAGCAAATTTTTTATGAAGAATTGAAGAAAAATTTTGAAACAAGAATATTAATTAAAATATTGAAATTTTTATAAAATTTACTATAAATAGGATTATAGAATGATATTTTATATAAAATTTAAAACATAAAGTTACCAACATTAAAAAAATAAAATATTATAAATATTGATAAAAATTAGATTAAACCAATAAGAAAAAATATATTTAATTACTAAAATTATAATAACAATGGCTTTAATTGTTAAAACTATATGGTACTACAATTCCACCCCCATCTCAATAGCCAATTTCAACAATTTAATTAACATTTTAACCTTAAAAAGCATTCTGTTTTTAATAAAGTATTTTTTAATTTTATTTTGTGTTTAGAGGATTTGATTACAAATCCTAACTAATCAGTAACTAATAAACTATAATAATAACGATCAGGTTTCACACTGAACATGAGTTAACCAATTCTCAATTAAAGTCACGATTGTCATCTATAAGCCGATTACAATAAATAGTTAATTTATATAAATAAACAATAAAGGTTGGATCAGCAACCCCAACACTTTTGGATTAAATAATTGATCTTTTTTACATTTCTCTTAGTATTTTCTTTTTTGTGTTCTTCAATTCAAGGAAGACGGTTACAAGAAGGCTTATAACTGGGCTCACTAATTCCCTCGAAGGAAGTGTAAATAATAGAAAATTAACCAATAAGTAAAGCGATTAACAAAATAAGGTTTATTTGTTATCACAAATGCAAGGTTAGAAATCTAATTTACAATCAAACAATATTCAAAATTACAAGCAATTATTTAATTAATAAAACCTTCTTGACTTTACAATAGTCGAAGAAGTCCTGGTATCAAAAACCCGTATTCTGTCGCCTAGAGCGAAGCAGAATCAAATTAGCGACAGAATAATAAAAAATATTAAAAAGTTAGTGATGAGAAGAATTTCCTTCTATCACTAAATAAACTTTAATTATTTAAGTTTAACTCGATCGGTTAAATTTTTTTGGAATTAATACAAATTCCTTACCTATTATTATTATTACCGGCGTATTAAAAGTATCTTAAATTCGAATAGTTATAAGCATATTCTAAGATTTATTAAGGGCGTTTTGAATGTGAAAACCGGGAGCTTATATACTCCTGCTTTCAAAATTCTTCAGATTCTCATTGGCTCTATTTTAACTAACTAAATATAAATTTATGCGTGGTTAGTTTCTATTTTAAGTACGTTTTTCTTACTAATACTAGAATTTTCGTGGGTGGTTACTATTTTAAGTAACTTCTTATACTATAGAGCTTACTATATTTAGTAACCATACTTCCACATCATTTATTAATAGTAAGTTATTTTATTTCCATAATAATAATAATAATTAATCATGTGGGTTAATATTTTAATTAATATCTAACTCGACCTTTTATATATTTTCTTTAACTTTTATTCTTTTTTAAAATGATTATTTATATAATGATAAATTGTAATTATTTAAATAGTATTTTTTTCCAACATAAAATATAAATCACATTCATTTTTCAGAATAATTAAAAGAAGAAAGTAGAGCTGTCATCACTCTCCATCGGCTCCTGAGGTTCCTTGATATTGTCAACGATCTCTGGAAATTTTTCTTGGGATTTTGTGTTGGATCTTTCTGGTTTTTTAGCAATTTCACTGTGGATATCAACATATTATTCCAATAAATACATTCAATTCTGATATCGCCAAATCCCATTTACTTTCTGAAACTCTAGCTGTATCGGCTGTGGTGCATCTCCGGATACTTTTGATAATACTCTTATCAATAATCAGTTCAAATCTGATCTTGAATAATCTTTTTTTGCATACCATGTAACCCCTGATGTACCCCCGGAAAATATTACTAATACTTGTCTTACCTTTACTTTTCTCCTCTTTTATCATATTCCAAATGGTTTCATCTATACCACGAATCACTAGATCTCCTTCATTCTCATCATCAGAACTATATTTGTTCTCTCTGAAATCCCCATTACCACAATTATCGTCTATTTCCATATTGTGAACTTCAAAGTCAGAATCAATGCCATTTTCATCTCCTGAGCATTCTTCCTCAATATCATTCATTGAATCTAGAATATTCTTGATTTGACTTGTCATCTGTATCAAACGTATAAAATTATAAATATACTAAAAAAATAAAGAGCTTACCCTTTTGAAAGTATTGTTTGAAGTAAAAAATTTATAATATTAAATATTTCCATAATATATTTGTATATTTAATTTTATAAACAACAAATTTTATTCAAACTTTTTTGGCAACCAGTCAAATCACTGGTATTGGTAGGTAACCAGTAACGGAAATTTTCCTCATTAATTAAAAATAATTAAATGATAAGATCATTCAATAAATAATTGTACGAGCATCGTAGTAAAATACATGAGCTTACAGACCGTCGAAATAAAAATTTCTATATGAATTTCAGAATAAAAATACAGAAATGGTCATTTGACAGGCCTTGATAGGGCTAGTGTTAAGTGGTTTTCTTTTGGGGTGAATAAATTGATTCGAACGGACAAATATTTTGCAGTTTGGAGTCAGGATAACATTTTTTATTTGAATATTATTTGAATATTAACATCATTACGTGCCTTAAAAGGAAATTGGTATTCCCAATTAAGAATATTGGTCTACAATTAAGTTGTCGCACTGGATTTCTCAATGGATTGCCCAGAATTCAGAAAATTATTTTGAATTTGGTCAGAGATTTTTAAAATTTTTTATTTATTGTCAGAAGGTTTTAGAAATCATTTACAAGATTTTTTTATGCCTATTATTTTGAGACAGGAGCCATGATGGGTCCTGAACACTCAGGATGTTTATAAGTGTACCGATATGATCTCATCAAATGACTCTAGGACCCATCGTTTCCTAAACCGATGAGAGTTGGTATATTGTTTTATTTTTTTTCTTTTACTTTTTAATAATTCAAGTTTGATTCGATATGATCTTACCTAATTTCTGTCAAATTACATTTGGTTTGATTTATTAGTTGTATTTGATTTGTTTATTTATTGTTGGTGACATTTTGCAATTAGAGATCAATTTGTTATGCGGATATCCATATCTTTGTGTTAGCAAAATAAAATTTTATTATGATCGTTTTGATTGAATTACTTCGATCATGTTATTGCATAAGTGACAGGGTCAGTAAAATAATGAGCTAATTATTACGAAAAGCTTATTATTTTTAAAAAGGATTATGTCCCGCTGTCGAGACAAGAAATTATATATTTTTAATATACTTTTATTAACTTTATCTCGGTGTTAGGATAAAGTTAGAAATTATGACCTATTAATGGAAATAGCCGTCATAAAACGTAGAGATTGATGATGGTAGACCAATCTCTGCAACTATATAAGGAGACAGTTATCTCCAGAAATTTGCCCAAGAAATTCATGAGACCATTTTTTATTATTATCTGCTCGAGAAATTCAAATTCGTGAGAAGATTATTAGCATTTTGTCAAGAGATTTCTAGAAGATTTGAAGAAATTGATACTACTCATAATTATTTTATTTTATGACGATGACTATGAAACCGGATTTCACAATTGGTTCCATTGAGCTTGGGAACTCCCAGATTACCGTAAAGGACTTATAGGACGATCACCGTGCACATTGTCGCTACGGGTGAAAATATTTTTGATTTTCTAATGTTTCTTGTTTTTTTAATTTTCTTTTTACATTTTTTTTAATTATTACATTATATTATTTTTAATCATACATTGTTTAATTATTCATTAACTTGACGGTTTTAACATTTGTTTGTGATTATTGAAAATCGATTATAATCATTATTCAAAGATTTGATCAAGTTTTGACTTTGAAAGCTGTAGGCCGACAAATATTGAGGCACTGTGGAAGAATTTGGAGGATCAGTGGACAATGAATACAACGTCTAAAATTAAAAATCTATATGAAAGCATGCCAAAAAGGATGAAAGAGGTCATTATAAATAAAGGTATGAGTACAAGGTACTGAATTCGAGTATCGCGATTGTTCATGAGGTTGACTTTTATTATTATGTGTTTGATCATTTGAAATGTAAATAAAAGATATTTTATTGACGTTTCAGTCTTGTATTCAAAATGACTTAAAAATTGATGTTTCTGAAGAAATCGGTTTTTCTACATTTACAAAAATTTTACTTTGGGAATTTTTGATTGGAAACATGTACTTCAACATATTCTATCATATATTTAAATATAGACAGAATTAAAGTACATAATTATATATTTTCATCATTTTATCGAAATTTTAGAGGTGGCCCAAAACATATGGACGGTATTATGTATTTCATTACACCTTACATTACACGCAAATAAACCTTTCTGATATAAAGAGATTTTATGTTTAGTTTCTCTAAAACTTCTCAAATATTCATTTAATTTTCCCTCTATTTTAAAAAACTTAACAATAATAACAATTACATTGCGCACTTCAAAAAATAAAAACCAGTTTGGTTAACATGCTATATCCACCATATAGCTCAGACATCGCGGATACAGATTATTATGTTCCGATCACTTTCTTATAGAAAAAAAATATAAATACCTGAAAGACATAAGAAATGACTTATAAACGTTTTTTAATCAAAAAACGACTACTTTTTTCCAATGGAATTCATTCTTTGATAGATAGATGGCCGAGAATAGTTGACAATGACGGAGAATATTTAATAAATTACTGTTTGTATGTTATTAATAAAATCTATTTTGAAGCTTTGCTGATTAGGGGCTCATAATTTAATTAGATATAATGAATATACATATTTTACGCGTAGAACTAAAAGAACGCGTATAAAAAAGAACTAGTTTATTTATTACTTTTTTGTAAAAGAAATATTAAACTATATATAAATATCTAACAGATAATCACATTCTATTAGAAAAAGTTTTTAGAATTTGTTTTATAATTATTCAAATTTTCATTTAAAATTGAACATCTCCTAAACAAAGATATCAGTAACATTTTAATCGAAACTTTATTTTAGAAACTCGATCATGTTTTTTAAAAATAGGTTTCATTTTGAAAGGAAAAATATTTATTTTTTTGTATTAAAATCTTTTATTTCTATAAAATTTTATATTAAATAATTTTCATTTTTATCAATTTTTTATTCTATGATATTCTAAAATATTTTTCAATGCAATGTTTTATATTTTTGTTACGATTAAATAAATTAATAATTATATAAATGCTAATTTTAAAAGAAAAACAAGGACAGCTCCGACCATTTTTAAAGGTATTGGATCTTAGGGTCGTTTGATGAACCCAAACCGGTACGTTCATAAACGCCCTAACGCTTCTGTTACAAAAAATTCCATAATTATCATTTTTACAATCTGATTTTGTTTCTGGCAATAACTTTCTTCATTCCAAATCCATAACTTGCTTCTGACTTTAAAAAATGATGTCTTCATTAAAGATTCTTCTTCTGACGTTTCAAATAATCAAACAAAAATTTTCCTAACTTTTGTGGCAATCCATTGAGTATTCCAGTGCTTTTTATACTGATCAGGAGACTAATAAGTCATAGACCAGTATTCTTAATGGTGAATGTCAATTTCATTTTAGGCATTAAAAAATAATTTGGTCCCTAATTGCGTGGTTGTCAAGATTAGATCATTTATTTATAAAAAATTATTTTTAACTCAATTGATTTTCGTACGTTTCCGACGTGATTTGTTTCTCCTGGTTTCATGAAGTAATGATACACCATTCCCAGATAGCCCCACCAAAAGCACAATAAATGTTTAGCTGAGTGAATATTGCACTTCACAATCAACGAAGATGGTTGACCTAAAAATAAAATAAAAAAACAACACGAAAATCGAAATGATATAATTATTTATAATTATTCGAAAATAGATGCGAGCGAAGCTTCCGAAAATCTAAGGGTAGAAATATTAAAATTTTATCAAAACAAATTACTTAAATTTTTAAATAAATAAATTTTAAAATTAAAAAATGGTTGAAAAATGGTAGAAAAATGGTATTGCGAAACGTGAAAAATCTATTAATAAAAAAAATAAAAGTCATCATGAAAATACAAACATACATGAAAACGATATTCAACGATTACAACGAAAAAACAACGACAACAACGAAAAATCAACAACATCAACGAATAAAAACAACGACATCATTGATAACAACGAAAAAACAACGACAAGAAAAATAAAACAACGACTTCAAAAATATAAACAACGATTTAAAAAATTCAAGAAAAATATCCATCTTTTTTAAAAAAACAGTAGGTGATTAGACGGAGTTCACAACCCCTCATAGAGGTGGTGACATTCAACAAGCAATTACACACAAATAAAATAAATTTACAACAGGAAAATATCCAGGCGAATTTCATTTAAAATCTTTAAATCCTTTAAATACGCGTAGCTTTGGCGACTTTATCGGCATCAAAACAAATCCAGTTCACAATTTTACAGGTCCAGGAACAAATGTTGACAAGCATTTAGAAACTATGAAAAAATAATAGAAAATTTTGAAGACAATCAAGATTTATCAATTCTCCCAATTCCAAAACCTGATTCAATTCCAATAAATCGAATAGATCAAGCAGCAATGAAACATGATTTCAAATATATGTCAACTGATTTAAAAGATCGACATGTTGCAGATGTAGAAATGATTCATGAAATGAACAATATTCAAAATCCAACTCCAAGAGAAAAACTTGAAAGAGCAATTGTAAAATTAATTATGAAAGGAAAAGTTGCTGTTGGATTTGGTTTAAAAAGATCTGCATAAAACCTCGCTAATGAAAATCTCATTGTAAAAACCAAAGTTCTTCCTCCTGAAAAAAGTAAACAATTAGCAAATAAACTTCATAAAGAATTCAGAAAACCTAAAAATTTCTTAAAAGTAAAAGTTAATAATAAGGATGATATTTGGTCTGCAGATTTAATTTGGTTTCTGGAGAAAAAGATTATAAAATAATTCTAACAGTTATTGATTTATATACTCGTTTTGCTTTTGCTGTTCCTTTGAAAAATAAATCAGGACAATCAATTACAAATGCTTTCGATAAAATATAAGAAGATTCTAATAGAGTTCCAGAAATACTTTTGGTTGATAAAGGTACAGAATTTTACAATAAATCTTTTGAAGAATTTTGTGATGATAATAAAATAGAAATTTACTGAACAGAGAATGAAGGAAAAGCAGTTGTAATAGAAAGATTTCATAGAACTCTAAAAAATTTAATGTATAAAAATTTACTGAACAGGGAAATCGAAAATGGTTACATCTTTTACCAAACTTAATTAATTTTTTTAATAACAAAATTCATAGTTCAATTGGTATTTCTTCTAATGATGCCTCTAAAAATCCTGTAAGTTTAAAAACTACAACAACTGATAAAATTTCCTCTATTTCTCAATTAACTTTAAAACCAAAATATCATATTGGAGATCATGTAAGAATTTTTAAATATAAAAATAAATTTGCAAAAGGATACACAGCAAAATGGACTGATGAGATATTTATTATTAATGAAATTTATTTTACAAATCCAATTGCTTATGGAATAATTGATTTGAAAGGAGAGGTGATTTTAGGTTGGTTCTATGAGAATGAGCTTCAGAAATCTATTTGGTAGTAAAATGATAGGTTAAATTTTTCAAAAAATATATTTATAATTATAATATTGTGGAGACTACGACCAAACCTTCTCCCAAAAAACCGCAAAAACTTCGACAGCATCGACAGCATCAAAACCAAGTGATTCAGCAGATATTCATATTCAATAAACA
>JBBMKC010212604.1:0-12911 GCA_037834085.1 Bipalium vagum | reverse complement strand
TATGACTGTCAAAATATAATATATCATTTTATTTCATGAAACTGCTAAGTGATCATAAACTTTTGGCGGGGACTGTAATGTTCAAAAGAAAATACTGAACTTGTACTCCATGAAGTGCATTTGCTCATGTGGATATTGATAAATAAAACATATATATCTATATATTTAACATTATATTCCGTAATTGTTTTCAATAGTTTTTTTCTCATAATGCATTTCCTTTTTTCACTCTTGACCTTTCATATTCCTATTTGATCTCTCATTATTAAGATCATTATCTCTTTGCTCAACAACTGGTTACAAAGGACGAAATGATGAAAAAAATATCAGGCATTAATTGCAGAAAATATCTGCGAAGTATATAATAATAAATATCGTAAAATAACACAAATAATTATATATAATGTAATATTATATATCACACGTTACCTATTATATTATATTATATAAAAGTTTATTATATTATATAAAATTTAACTAGATCTAGATTATTAATGACATATATTTTTGCTTTTGGAATGCTTAACAACTTATCCGTATGTGATGATCATTTTAAGATTATGTTTATAAGAGAAATAAATGACTTTGTTGGGAATGAATGATATAAAATATTAGCGAATTCGTTTTATGTATTTTTTTCTTACAACACAAATAAATATTAATAAATAAACTAGACTAGTTGAAAATTTTTAAACAGCACATACGAGTGCTTTAAATAACAATTTCTTTAGAAATCTTTTCAATGAAGAAATTTCTTCAAGTTTAGGAATAGAAAGACATCTGATTAACTCAGATCTGGTAAATAGGATGGACGTTCTAACAATTTTTTAAATTAGTTTTTCAATTTTGTTTTCATGGTAAAACACTTTTGTAACGCAAATCATTATCGTGGTGGAATAGGATTTTTTCTTAACGGATTATTGCCTTTTAACATGAATTCTTTCATCAAGGTGATCCAAAAGAGATAAATAATATTCTTCTGACACTGATTTACTGTTTTGAACAAAATTATTTTTGCATAACAACAATTTTTTGACTTCTCTTGTTCTTTTGGGTTTCTTTGGACCTGAAGCACAAGCCTTGGGCCACCATTTCCACTGGTATTTGGATTCTGAATCTTGGTGAGAAACACAAGTTTTATACATACTCACAAATCTAAATATAAAATAAGTTTTATTTGTGCAACAGCTTTTACACACAGATTACTAATTTTGTATATACCATTTTCCTAATATCATTTAAAATTTTATAAAATGAATAAACTAAAACTATAAAACGTAATCATTTTAATAATCATTTAATAATCATTCTGATTAACATAAAAGAGGCTTAAAAACTCAAATATTTCAGTTTCATTTTCCCATGAATCAATATATTTTCAATTAATTTTCATTTCATTTTTAACCAATTAAAGTTGAGAAAAGCACATTTAATTGGACAAATGACTTTTTGGCTAATTTCAAATAATACATGTCATTATATTTCATATTGACCATCATTAAGATCAGAATTAATCCTCGGTTTTTTATGATGAAAATTGATATAAATTAATTTACATTTAAATATTCGATGTGATTTTGTTATCCACCAGGATTTTAATAAAATCACACTGTAACACCATATTTTGAGGTACCTTGTACATTTATATCATTATTAAAAGTTATCATGAAGGTTAAGTGAATTCCAATATTATTAATTGTGTTCTCTTTGTTTCTGATTAAGTTGAACCAAAGATTGGGATAAAACTGACTGGGTTATGTCAGTATATAAGCTTTCTTTCTCATTGACCCCTCTTATGATTTGGCATGCTAAAATTATTTATAGAATTAAAAAACTGCTTTGCTCTTCAGAAGGAAGTTGAAATTTAGATTTTTTGGCTCGTAACTCAATTGCAATTAATACGAGATATTGATTTAGAAATAGAGTTCCGTGCAACGTTTTCGTACAAATAGAAGTCTTGATCCGACATTCGTGATTGAGAGACCTGATCAGATTAAAACTTATTCAACTAGCAATGACAGTTGTAAACAGATAATAATGCTTATGGAATATGCTTTGAACCGACTACAACGTTGAAATGACAAATATATCAATTAAGCTTTTCCCTAAGTATAATCATTTATAGTTAAATGAAAATAATTATTAATTATTTCCAGTTTATTCATAAAATATAAAGATAAAATCTGGAAACAATCATATTTATTGCATCTAGGAGGGGAAAATCTTGAGCAATTTTTAACAAGTCAAACAGCATTTGGTTTAATAAAACATTTAAATTGAAATCTTTAAAAATTATTTGTTTAAATACACCAAAAAAAGTTAATTAATCTTCTTCAAAATAAATTTTTGTTTGGAAAATCTTTGACGATGTTTTTACATTTCTTTCTAATAATAATGATATAACGTAGGTCACATTATTATCGTACTTATTATTGATATGTCATTTTTAGAGTAAGATATGTTTAATAATATAAAAAAATATTTTATAAAATATTTCAAAACAATCAGGAAGAACAGTAATAATTTATTTTTATATTATTATTTATATTTTCTGTTGAATAATCGAATTGGTGTCTGATATTTTCACAGAAAAGTGTAGACATCGTGAAATATTATAATTATTAATATATAAATAAAAAATTGAAAAAAACACTAGCTTTTCTCTAAGAAAATAATTGCTAAATTCAAACACACTTAGCAGTGATTCAAATCTGTGACTGGTCTCGTATTAAATTTGGAAAACAAAAATATTAGGTTTTTGTGTTGAAAGTGAGCCCTTTTAAAAATTGCTGTATTAATAAAAAGTAATCAGAGCAACTACAGGGGACCTGTACAGAGAACAAAAAAATGCATGTGAGCCGGAAATTGCGCAAAAACGACAAGAGTTTGATAAAAGACAACATAAACTCATTTTACTTCATGATAATGCTCGGTCACAAGTTAAAAAACGAATTCAGAAAATTGTATTCATCCTTTGATGGAAGGTTCTAAGCCATAGGGCTTATTCGTTGACTACGCCACTACAAGCTATCATTTATTTTAGTCGATAACATACTCACTTGTTCCAATCACGGACAGCCACCATAGATGAAGATTTCTATCGCCACGGAATTCATCAGCTTCCTGAAAGATAGAAAAATGTCATTTATAACGATGGTTATTACTTTGATTTATTGTTTGTTTATAAATAAAGTCATTGTCTCGTTAACAACAGCACACTTTCAACGCACACACCTAATAAAACATATAAATGCCGCACCAGTTACATTTCTTTAAATAGTCTTATGAAATAACAGAATTCACAGAATTGTCAGTTCTGGTCTTAGTAGATCAAAATAAAACCAAACCAGTTAATTTTTGTGATCACACATAAATCGGGTATCAGTGAAGAATTATTAAACTAATTTGTTCAACTATATTGTTTTATCCGCATCTTTATTTGTTCATAGTGACTTGTCTGTGGTCTAACAATAGAATGTGAAGACATAGAAACAGGATAAATCAATTATTATTGTTATAAATTAGTACTTAACACAGTCCATTAACAATTGTCCGAAAGTCTATCAAGCATTGATCAAAAGGTTGATTACTGATTGAATATGTATGATCATATATTTTGACTATTTCATAATTATTAACTGGATCAAGAGGTCTAGCCATATTTCATATGTAAATATCTCCTAGGAACAGATATATTATAAAATTAGACTGTAAAAAGCGATGTCAACAAAATACATTTTGTTTATAATTTATTTTTAAAGTATTATTATTATTATTTAAAGATATTATTTTATCATGAATTGGTTATTGTTTTTCTAAAAATTACATATATCTATATTTGTACAAGATAATATTCTAAGGATTCCTGAATTAGTTGAAAATATTGCTATTTATTTTAATTTCCATTTTAAAAATATATTTTACAATTTTACATTTCATTTTTTAATAAAAAAATAATTCTAAGAGAATATACATTTACTCCATCACATGCAATCGGATAACATTATTAATTTATGCTCATTTCACAACTGATTAAAAAATATTTTTCTTTTAGCAAAATAATACAAATATTAAGATGAATATTTTAAAATTATTTCTACTATTTTCAAATAAATATTTTACTTAAATTTAAATATTCATTAAATATTTTTATTAAATTATTTGTATTGAGATTTATTAATAATATTAATTATGTTATGGAAAGTATTTTTATTTTATTTTTAAAATATTATTATTCTTATAATTATTGTAACAATATTTTAAAATTATTTTATTTATTAAAATTTAAAATGTATTGAAATTATAATTTTATATATTTTTTAATTTAATTTTTGAAGTTTAGTTAAAATATTATTTAATTAATGAAAAAAGAAAATTAACAAAGAATTTAAAAAAAGAAAAAGAATTAATAAATTTAGTAAAATTTGATAATTAGTTTTTAACAAATATAAAATAATTATTAAAATATTAATATTCTGTAAAAAATTATCAAAAAATATTTTTTTGGAAATAAAAATTAATATCAAATTTATTTTATTCATTGAATATAAATAATATTGAAAATAATTTAATAATCAATAATCAATAATAATTATAATTGTATTATAATTAACTTTTAACACATATTAATCGTTTAATTTTTAAAATTAATTTTCGTTATTTTATTATTTAAAATTAATTTAAAATAAAAACATTATTAATTTAAAAATATTGAAATCGACTAATATTCACTTATTGAATTTCCTAAGTCGATTAACTATTCAATTAAATGTGACCATTACCATTTGGAATTTTAATTAAAAAAATATTAAATTATAAAACAATAATTAAACAATGATGGATTGAGAAAAATGGTAACTGCACTGTATGACATAATTTATTTTTACATATCAAATTGTTTTCTTTTTATTCTGGCGTCAAATGTCCCACCCCATCCATGGTTCCAGAGAATGCATTGATAAAGTTTCATATTCAATTCTGCCTTCAACAAATCTCTCATGTAACTATCCACATTGAAAACCCAGTCTGTTTTAGCCAGAGCCAATTCCAATGATAATAATTGAGAGTAATTTTCGAAGGAAAATAAAACTTTTATTGAAAAATATCCCATTGCCATTGTTTCTCCGTCTCGTTTATGTTTTTTTTGTTTATCCGTGAGGTTTACAGAACAATGCTCGATAAATTGAAATTCACTCATTTAATGTTAGATAAATAATTGATTAATTAATTAATGTTAGTTTTATGGTAAAATTAAATATGAAAATTAAAACAATTCTAAACATTTTGTGTACATTTTGTGGTCTATAGTATTAAAGTAAAGTAGTAAAGTAATTTGATCGTAAAAATTAATTAATTGACAAAAAAAAACGTTTGAAAATTTTCTTTTAATGTTAAATTAATTTCTAATTAATCAAAAGGATAATATTATATTTTAAAGTACAAAATATTTCTCAAAAAAAAATTCAAGTGATTTAAATCTCATTTCAAATAAAATAAAATCAATTAATTTTTTTTAATCAATCAAACGACCTTTATTTTTGTTCACTTTAATTATTATAAATTAAGATAAATTTCTGCTTGTTTTTTTAGAAAAAAATTTCTCATCATAATACACGGGGAAAATATTTTTTGATTTTTTATACAAGTTATTTATAATTCAAAGCGATCGATAAATTAATTATCAACGGAAAAAGAATTGGGAAATGATTATCAGAGATAATATTAAAATCTGATCGTGATAAAACAATTGTCAGAAATGTCTGAAAAGTCTTAATTAAAAATGCAATTACACTTTTATAGAAAAACCTGGTTTCATGTTCTTTGGATTTTTATTATGAATTCTATTTTTCATAGTTTGAAATAATGATAATAATAATAATAATAATAAAAATAATAAAAATAATAAAAATAATAAAAATAATAAAAATAGTAAAAATAATAAAAATAATAAAAATAATAAAAATAATAATTATAATAATTATAATAAAAATAATAAAAATATTAAAAATAATAAAAATAATTTAAAAAAAAAATAATGATAATAATCGTAATATTGTTAAATTTATTAACGTCAACAATGGAGTTTTTTGTTTTTCACTTTATTTTTTTCTTTGTAAAATTAAAACAAAACCAGGAAGTCTTAACATTATCCATAACATCAGAATTTCAAATAGATATTGGTCTTATTGTTTGACTTAAGACATAATTTATAAAAGAAAACAGAAATACCTTCTTTAAAAAAGGAGGAAATTCTGTTATTGAAATTCCGGAAATTATTCTAATGGAAGTCCAGACTCTGTAAAATGTAAAATTTATATTGAGTATCATATTTATCATTGTTATCAATTTGAAATGAAAATTTCCAGTCTGTGTATCTTAAGTAAAGTTCTTTTGTGGTAAATAATATCTAGTATAAACAAGAATCATTTTTATGATAAACCTTTCTACAACAGATGTAGGAGGAAATATAGGGCTAAAACAACTCATACCAAAGAATTCAGTCATGAATACCCAAATAAAAAAGGTTTATTATTTAATATTAAAATCATGTTTTTATTTATCATAAGTCAAATAATTTCTTTTAATAATTTTTTTTGGCCTCAAGACTTTGATGTGACACAGAATAGGTATTCTTTGGCGTCCAACTCTGTTTTCTTTTTTGTAAAATGTTTCTATATTAACTAAAAGAGATGTATTTCATTGTACAGTGCTTATAGTGTAAATTAACGAATTTTAAACTTAAATTAATGATTGTTTAAACTGTTTATTTTTTCCACAAAATGAAGAGCAACTGAATTTTTTAATGGAGAATGGATTTGAACTTATATTTGTGCTCCATAATCTCCACAGTTAATCTAGTTAAAGAAACTGTTAGTAAATGAAAACATTATTGCGCGCAACATTATCCCACTACAATGGACGAGCTGTATGGATATATCCATGATTCTGAGATTCTGACAACTCTTGAAGATGGTAAAGATTCATGATCTTTATAAGCTTTAAATACAGTAAATTTAAATACCAGCACTAAATAAGGTCATCTTACAATTACATAATATTTGGATTTCGTACAACTATATCAGTATAAAGATCATTCGAGAATGAAAATCCCTAAAAGTTATGATACATTAAGATATGTATCTATCTACAACCTTATTCTCCCTTTCTAAAACCAGATTGAAGAGATGTTTGCAAAATGAAAATGATTGGTTCAAAGATCAGTTCCTACAAATGAATCTGATTTAATAAAACTGATTGAAGATATATCTTTTCTTATTACAATCAATGGTTGATTAGGTTTTTATAAAGATTTGATAAAATATATGTCAAGATGTGCAAGAAAAGAAGTGATAATGGATTAAAAACATTTCTCAATAAATGTTGTTATTTGCCTATATTAAATGAACACCTGACTAAAAAAAATGAAAAACCCCGTAATTGTTTAGTGTAATAACCGAAAACTTAGACAATCTTTATTAAGTCATAAGATTAATTTTGGTTTATACATTGAATAACTGTCAAATAAATTAATACTGAAATTCAAGAGTAAATTAGGAAAATAGTAAAAGTATTGTTCTTCATAATAATAATTCTTTTGCAATAAAATCACGGAGGCCTTGAACCGCACTAAAGAATTTATTAATTCTTGCTTAGCACTTATTGTTACATATACAATAAAATCTATTACAAAGTACTAATTTGCGTCGATGTCATTTTCGGTTAAATAGCGTTTTATATTATTAAAAAACATAAAATAATAAAATTAAGTCTTAATTTAATAAAGACTTATCTGTCTTATTATTATTTATCAATAACTATAAAAATATTAGTCGATATCTTAAAATATTTTTGCTTTAAATTTATTATATGAAAAAGCGATAATACTTTCCCTCCAACCTAATATTATTTTTAGCAGCTTATTCAATCGATAAACCAAGCGCTTCATAAGCGCGGATTTATGTTGTCGCTTGGAAGTTGAAAAAGTTATTTTTAACCTTGAACAATACATTTTATAAAAATTTATAATTTAATATTTTTTCATGTGTTTTTCTTTGGTTAAAAAATCTAAAACAAATTATTTACCAAGCCAATAGTACGGAAATTGAACAAATGAGCCATGTCTTAATATTTTTTTCTGAACCAAGCCTAAATTATTTTTGAATATATTTTAATAATTTATAATTACAAATTTACCAAATAAAAAGATAAAGTTTTTTAAAAACAATTTAGTCCAAATCCCTGGCAGAAAATTCATTCCATTTCCAAAATTTCCCATTAAAAAAAATCCAAAATCACCAATCTAATTAAGTTTGAAAATAGAAAAATAGCACCAGGAACTGAAGCTGCGATTTTTGAGCTAATTGACAAACAATTAATAGAAATATTTTATTGATGGTATAAAATAATGATGTTAATATAAATATAAATTTTTTAAAGAGAATCTCTAAACGGGTTGTCAATTTCAATAAACAGTTTTTTTTTCATTTCTAAATTTATTTTGTTTTATTGAAATGCCTTAAATGAAAATTAAGAAAATTTTAAAAAATATTATTAGTAATATTTTAATTTTTTTAATATATGCAAAACGGACAATTTTTTAAATTGATGGAAAAAGGTTACATAAAAATTCAATAAATAATTTTTGTTATTTTAAATAATCGTACAAATTTATTCCAAGAATTGTAGAAATATATATTTTTAGATTTGAATTCGAAATTATAAGTTAAGGCTAAAAAGTACTTAAAAGGAATAATGAATATATTTACATAAAATTTTGCACATAAAATAATAATCATTTGTAGGCATGGAATATATGATTTGTTTATATATTTTAATTTTTGTTTCCACTAGATATAATAAATTCAAAGAAATGTTTGAAAATTTATAATTGTGATCTGAACTATTACAGTCTAGATCTGGCACAAAGTGATTTCTGGTTGTTCAACCAACTGAAGAAACATATGGGAGGAGAAAATGTTGTTTCAAAGGATGATATGAATGAAAATGTAGCGAAATTCCTTATGGAGAAGGATCAAAATTTCTTTGAAATGAGCTTTAATGGAATGGTCAACCGGTGGAATAAGTGCATCGATGTAAAAAGCGGTTATATCGAGAAATGAGACCTATACATGTACAGGGTGCGCCACTTAAATCGGGAAGATAATAATTGTTACAAATCTTACATTTAAAACCCTCCCATGACCTGAATCCACTTGATTATTATTTGTGGAGCGTTCTTGAGCGGGAGTCTAACAAATATTCCCATAACACCATTGAAGTCGTATGCGAACTGCCATTTCGGAGGCAGTAACCAATATTTTCACCGACCATGTAATTAATGCCTGTAGTCGGTTCCGATCGAGTTTGGAGGCCGTCATCGAAGCTAAAGGAGAATGGATTGAGTGACATTGAAGATAAGCCAGTAAATTTTGAAACCTATAAATAAATTTTATAATTTGTTTGATCATTAATAAAATATATTCGGCTTTTGTTTTACTGATAATTTTCCCGATTTAAGTGGCGCACCCTGTATATTTATTGTTAGTAAAAATGTCGTTCAGTGATCTTCATTATTTCTGGTACAGTCTAAGTACTTTTTACCCTTACCACGTATAATACTATATATGTACGCCTAGACTGTACACACTCAAGTTGAGAAAGACCATTGTCACTGTTGACGAAGTACCTACAGAAGTTCAAATATCACATGGTCAGTATATGAAATTCTTAACAAATCTGGGCTTGAATAAGCTAACATCTCGATGGCTTCCAAAAGCGTTGAGCGCAGAATAACTAAATCAAAGAGTTAAGGTTTATTTAGCAATTTTCGAAAAAGTTAAAGCAGAAGAATATACTAATTATTTTCATAATTATTTTGAGCTCTGTGTAGTCGGAAATGAGAACAAATCCAATCAAAACAATGGTATTGAAAAGGATCAAGAAAGCTTATAAAGTCAAAGCATAAAATCTCGAGAATGGATTTTGGCTATAATTTTATGAGATCTACAATGATTTTTTACAAGGACAAAAAATTGTGACCTTGAGCTATTGTGAAAGAATTTTTAAAAAATTAAAACAAAATAATGAAAAACGCACTACAATGTAGCCGCACATTTTGCAACGAGTGTCAGAGACCTTCAGAGTAAATTTCAATGGGAAATCATTTTACATCCTGCTTATAGGCTAACCCTAATCCACAATTTAGTTCTAATCATTTCCTCCTATTTCAAAAATGAAAAGAACACCTGAAAGACATTTGATTTTAAACCTTAAAAGAAGCAAGTGTAGATATTGAATGAATGAAATGTAGATATTGATGGAAATACAGATTGCAAAAGTGTATAGACTCTGATGGAGCTTATATAAAAATATAATTGTTATTTTGATAAGTAAACGTTTTTTACATTTGTCTAAGAACTTTTAGATAACCCATGTATATAAGTAAATCGATTTAAACAAATCGATGTTATTTGCCAGTACCTATATAGTATAATAATCTCAGGTCATCCTTGAGACAATTGGTTTGTAAAAATCAAGTTAATTGGCAATAGATAAATCAAAGATTCAAGAAAGACATCAAAAATCATCTTTGTATGATCTTACCTTGTTAATATTATAGCTCGAAATAATCATTTTAAAATGGAAATAAGAACTGAACCGAAAAGTATTGTCATTCTTACAAGAGTTAAAACTTCATTGAAGTTCAGCCAACTTTTAACATTTATAAATTAATTGAAAGTGTGAATCATGTCATTCATTTATTGTTAAGGTTCAATTCATTTTTAGTTGTTTGTCAAATATGGTATGTGAATTAAAAAATATAAGAGAGGAGATAGGGCGTGCTTAAAAGGAACAACGAGCAAAATCTCATAATAAAAGCACTTGGTCTTTCTGTTCAGAGAGTAATTAAAAATATTCAAAATCATGAAGCATTGGAAAATAAACGTCAATCTGGTTGTCCAAAAGGTGCCTCGTGCAAGAAAACTGAAGTCAAGGTAATGATGGGTTTAGAAATTGATAAATCGATATCAATACGAGATCTCGAAAAAACAATTGGTATATTTCAATCATTGTTGCAAAGAAATTAGAGAAACAATTTCAGGACATATAAAACCAAAACTTTCAATGCGAAGTCTCAGTCCACGAATAAAAGCAATCTCTGGGCACGAATATTGGATAAGAAACTTCTTATTCATTCCTCAAATTGTATTGTTATGGATGATGGGATCTATGTGAAAATGGAATTTTCCATGTTTCCTGGACCTCAATTCCATAATGCCATAATCAGTGACAAAGAACGATATATTTCATTTGATAAATTCGGCCACAAAATATTAGTCTGGCAATTTGCCAATGTAGGATAAGGAGTCAAACATTTTCCGAAAAAGACACCATAGATTCAGAAACTTACATCGACTAGTGCATAAAAAAGCGTGATAGTATTTTTGAAGAAACACAAAAGCTCTACTTTATTTTTGCCGGATCTAGCCACCACACATTATTCAAAATTAAGTGTTGATTGGTATATTGAAAATGATGTTAGAATTGAACCAATTTCATGTTCCAGAGCTACGCCAAATTGAAAGATATTGGGGTATGATGAAACAGAAACTTCAAAAGCATGGAGGAGAAGAAAAAAATCACTTGAGAAATTTAAATCTAGATGGAATAAATTTTCAAAGAAAGTCACTCAAGAGACAATAAGTAGTTTAATGGTAAAGGTTCCAGGCAAAGCGAAAATTTCTGGTAAGTAAACAACAAATTGAAAAGTTATTGCTGACATGTTTCTATCAAGTTTATACGTATGTATAAAAGTATAATAAATATACTTGTGAATTTGTTATTTTTCTTGCCTAAAGATAAAAACGACAATACTTTTCGGTCCAGTCTTTACTTGTCAATTAAAAATCTTATTAAAAATGTATACTTTTCAAGGTGTATCTTTATTTACACTCCAAAGGACTTATTTGCCAAACAAAGTCCAATGAAGACTGTAATGGAAATAATTAAGTTTATCAATAATTGTTGTTTAAATAATCCGAGGAGAGACAGAAAAGTGTTATCTGAAATATATTTTGGACTATGGAGTTTGTTCTTGATATTCCTAAAACTGAACAGATTAACATGGTGAAAGAATCAATTGAAAATTCAGGAAAATTAATCTGCCCATCTAACTGATAGGATTCAAAGGAGTGGCTAAATTATTACCATATAGAACAAAATGTATTGTTGTTGTAGGTTCAACAGAAATAACATTGGCCTACAAAGAAAGCAGTATGATAAAACTAAACTGTTAGAAAAGAGGGCTTAACAAAAGCAACAAGGTGACAAATAAAGTCAGGAGGCTTGACAATTTTATTGAAAATAGAATTTAAATAATGAAGACTTTATAGAAACCATACATCAAAAAAGGATACTAATGGGATCTCTGGCCAGAAGTTCGATGAAATTCAAAAAACAAGAGTTTTTGAGAAAAGATCAGAAATTTCCTTCTTAGTAAACTTTATTCGAAGATCATCTCGGTAAATAACCTAAAATTTTTCTACAAAAGTCATAAGAACCCTTGCTGAAAGATTTTCAACATTTTTAATAACTGAAATAAGAAAACGAAAGTTTTATATATAATCTGTTAATGAATGATAATATTAATTTAATTTATAATTATTTTAAGGTTTATTAATAACAATAGCATTAAAACAATTATAAATATCATATTAACGTTTTTAGTCCCAAGAAGATTAATTTTTAATTTTCATCTTTTTTTAAAGATTAGTATAATGTCGGAAATTTTCATTTAAATTTATTTTGTGCTTTCATATGAAATTATATTTAGACAATATATATTTTTTATTATTATTATTATTATTATTATTATTATTATTATTATTATTATTATTATTATTATTATTATT
>JBBMKC010212593.1:0-12911 GCA_037834085.1 Bipalium vagum | reverse complement strand
CCAATCAAGAGATCAGGAATGTGAAAATCAGGAGTATATAAGCTCTTGGTTTTCTCATTCAATTCGCAATTAACTTCACTCCGACAAGTTAAGCTGGTAAAAGGTAATAATGACGCTTCGACTATTTGAAACATCGATCTCTTTTGAGAAAAATCATAATCATTAAATAATCATTAACGTGTTCAGAGCAAATACTCTGCAATAGGTTCTTTTTATTATATTCTCTTATTTCTGTTTTTTTTCATTTTGGCAAATCGATTCTCCTTCGCTCTAGGCGACAGAATACGTATTTTAACACCAGGGCTTCCTCGGTTATCGTAAAACCAAGAAGACTTTAATTAATTAATATTATTATGGTAAGAGTTGTATTTGTTTTACAAAATATATTTTTTTAATAAAAAATCGTGTTATCTCAGTTGATTTAATTAGTATCTTAGAACACTCATTTGTTATACTACCTTTGAAGGAGTTGGTGAGCCCATATCTAACCTATATTAATAGTGTTAGCATTTTTATATTTTCGAGATTAGATCTCGCGGTAAGCGTCGAATCAAACGCTTATAATTATATATACAAAAAGTATATAAAGAAAAAAGCATTATATATTAACTAATGTTTATGCTTTCAGAACATAATAATTTCAGAAGATTGGTAAACTGAAATTAAATAATTTTATTAACTTAGATTTTTCAACACAAAACCTATCCGTAAAAAAATATATAGTACTATAAACTCTTAAATAGTTATGGAATCATTTTTTTATCTTATATTTTTAGATCTAAGAAATTAAATTAGAAAATATATTGAGTTTCATTACGAAAATTTTCAATTGGAGAGTTTAATTTTAAAAATATATTTATTAATTTTAAAATTTATATTAAAAAAACATTTCTGTATGTATATACATATATATTGTTCTAAATTATTATTAATATTGCAAATAAGTTTTGTAATGACCATTTTGTTTAAATATTCAGCATGAAATTAATCAAATGTGCTCTCTCCTTATACAAGCGTATTCTGAAAACTTATTTCAAACCACAAAGAAAAATCAAATTTCAACCCAAACGTGAAAATATTCCTGGCACCAAAATGTTTGGCTTATTACTGATGTATAACGGTGCAAATTACATGGGAATGCAAATCAATAACGGAGCTAAGACAATTGAAAGCGAAATCATCAAAACCTTGTTTAAATTGAATCTTATCAGCCACGAGGCATCCAATCTACCGCAATTGTGCTTTTTTTCCCGGGCATCGAAGACAGATCGGTCTGTTTCTGCGCTGGCTCAACTCGTCTCTGTCAAGTTTCGACCTGTCAAAGACGGTCACGATTTATTAACCAATCAAATCCGCGCCTCACTTCCAGTGGACATCAAACTGTTGGATATGTTTCGAATTAGGAACGGCTTCAACGTGAAACACTGCGATTCGCGGCTGTATGAGTTCCTTTTGCCGACATTCGTTCTCAATGCTGACAATTTATCTGGTACCTTTGCAATCTGTGACAACAACAATTTCCGATATAATCGGATCGCGAACGACACGTTGGTGAAATTGAATCACGTTTTGAAATTATTTGTCGGATGTCATAATTTCCATAATTACTCCTCTCGGATCGATCCCATGTCACCGTCAGCGTTTCGATTCATAATCGATATAGAAACGGAACCGGAACCATTTTTGAGCCATGAAATGGAATTCATTACAATAAAGGTCCATGGTCAATCGTTCATTCTACATCAAATCCGGAAAATGGTTGCCATGGTCATTGGTATGGTAACAGGCCAGATAAACTTTGGTCTATTTCAACGGACGTTTTCTTGTCAACAAGTATTTTAGGTGTTGTAAAATAATAATTGTAATAAAAATCATTATGTAATAATATGTATAATAAAAATATTGTGTAATAAAAAACGGGGGATATACTAAAGTATAGCCAATGATTAAGACCTTGTGTAGTAATAATAAATTGTTAGAAATAATAAAGAAATGAACGAAAAAAAAATTTTAATAAAAATAATTAATTATAAAGATAATCATAAAAATCGTGTAATAATAATGATTACGGATAAAATAAAATTTAAAAATTATACAAACATAATAATAAAGCTTTTTTTAATAAAAAAAATTAATAATACATAGTAATGAAAAATAATTATAATAAATAAATATTTTGTAATAATAATTTTTAAAAAACAGAAAGTATTTGTAATATAAATGAATAATAAAAAACGTGACACTGAATATTAATCGTCAAAAAGCTTGTATGATAATAATAAATTTCTATTAATAAGAAATAATAATATATCGTATTATAATAAATGAATAACAAAAAGTTTATAAACCAATCGCCTTGTTGGAAAATTCGAGAAAAAAATTAACATTTTTTTGGAGATTTATAAAAAAGTTAAGTTTGGTTTTGTTTAAATTATTGTAACATGAGTTTTAATATCGAGTATTTTTCTTTTCTGCTATAAAGATGAACGTGTTTTGTTAGATGAGTTTGCCTAGAGCGCCTGGAGTCGGACTGGTGTTGAGCAACATTGTCTATGACTCTTACAATCGACAGCTGATTTCCGGCACCAATTTGAAAGAGATCCGATTCGATAATTATCAGGTTTTTAGATGAGTTTTACTTAATTTTAAATTGATTATTAGGACCAGAGATCGGCATTTCGGCAGTCCATCTATGACAACATTGTCGTTGCAGAGCTGGAGGAGAAAGTGTTCGAAAAATGGCTTAAAGAACTGAAATCGCATAACTTTTTCAGAGACCGATTCTATTCACTAAAATCATTGAACGCTGACGAGGAATTGTTCCATGGCATTTACAATTGACTGAATAAATATGATCGTCTTTCTTTTTGGCTTTTTCGTAAATTTGACTAACCTAAGGAGCCTAGTGAAACAATGTTACTGAGTAACCGATAGAGAAATAAAGCAACTATAAAATAAAAACACAATTGACAATGAAGAAACAAATACTAAGAAAACTCAGCAAAAAAAACCAAAACCATGCGAAGAAAATCAAGAATTAGAAACCAAGATCTGTGTAAAATACTTTAAGATGTTGACCTGTAAATTGAACGAAAAAAATGCTGGGAGATAGTCGCTTTAAAATATCAAATGGGCTAGAACCTTAATAAGAAAAAATTGTAGAAAAGTAAAATTAGTCCGAAAGTAAAAACCGGAAATGATGAGTAAGACCCTTTCAAAAAAATTTTTACCTTACATATATAAAACCATTTCAGCAGATAGGCATTTTATAAACTAAGTGGAATGATAAAAAAGTTACATTTTAGCCGCTCGTCCAATTAGTTTTTTAACCAAAATTCTATCCATATTTCATCTGTATACCTAATATGAATAAATATGGATATATAATAGAGAATCTGTGCATTTATATTCAACTAAGAAAATGTCACAAAGATATTTAGATTGCCATACTCAAATTTTACAGGAAAAGAATTATTTTAGTAAGTAGAGCACCAGAAAATAGAGCCAAAATTAAAGAAACGACTCAAACACAGTCAGAAACGAAAGAGAAATCTTATATAAAACCCTTTCTGCGTATGAAGTGAAGATGAGAACCCGGAAAGAGAGGAAAATCATAATATGTAAAACTGGATTTCATTCGATAAAGCTGGTGCATTTGTTTTTGTTTTAAATGACTAATTTAATCTCAAAGTAATATTATTTTTAAGCTTTACTTTTGTAACTATATAGTATGTTAATTAAATTTAATAAAAACGGTCGCCATTAAGGTCGTTTCGCTCCCAAAAAATGTTTGCCTATTGAAAAAATTACTGTATATGTTTGGATTCTTAAAAACTGATATATAACTGAATATAACCTCACCACGTGTCCGTATGCATAATCAAGCAAGTTTTCACACGTCTTATTATTATTTTGGTAATTGTTTCAGAAGTGCATTCATTTATTTCAAATAGGAAAATCATTTTTCTTTTGTGCACTCCACACCAGAAACTATCTAAGTAATACTTACATAATTCCCACGGTTGTACTGTTTTTAAGGCAACTTTTTTGATCAATATCAACTATGACGCCTTCCCCACGTATAATATCATTTTCTGTACTAAGTTTTGCATAATTATATTTGTGAATTTTTCAATGTAACTCCAAACTATGTTTGTACCTCAACCGTTATGTGCTATAATTGAGGTCGTAGAGGCTTTTAAAATCCAAGGCATGCCACCATCAACATTTTTGAACATTTATTGCTGTGACCAGCGAAAATTGAATTCTTCCTAACTAATATATAGGTCTTGTTGAATTTGTTACGCTATTAAATTAATATGAACCCTTTCTAAACACAAAGCTCGTAAAGTTTACTGACCCCTTCACTTTTTTCAAAACGTGTACGCAAATGAATGAATCAAAACAATTACTAATAACATTTTATTACCAAAGTTACAACCACAATGTCTCACTGAAGAATGATCAAATCGAATTGTCAATAAATGTTTACAATCACACAATTAAATGTTTCAATAACGAATAATCGACCAAATTATAAAGTTAAATGTCTGACTATTTAAAATAATAAAGGATAATAATCAATTAAATAATTAAATTAAAATGTTAATAGAATATCAATTAATTTACAAAAGGAATACAAAGAAAACAACGATATCCTCACCAATTCTGTCAACGACTGGTCCCAAGGATGGTTTGCTGAGCCAAATCGGGTTCGCTCAGAAACTCCCTAACAGCACAGAACCCATTGTAAGCTCCTGTTGCATAATTGAGGGCATAAATAACAACAATTTGAAATCTTCGAATATCTTCTGAAAAAAATAATCTTTTCTGAAACATCCGACAAAAATAACTCTTCTGACAATAATAACAATTTTTTCTTAATCTCATTTTGTGACAATCCACTGCAGAATCCAACTTCTGAAATACCATTTTGGTCAGATGATCAATCAATCGTAAACCAATTGTATCAATGCAGAATGTCAATTCCTCCTTTTTAGATCTTTATTCATAAATCGGTCCCTCCTTGCTTCGTTCCTTTATTAAAACAGGCGTGTCTTGTTAGACAAGACACAGTTTGTAGTAAATAAGTTACTAAATACTTAGGCCAGGGCCTGAGGATCATTTAACTTTTTCCAGTTCCTATTTCTTATTACCTTTTTCTTTTTTTTTCATATTTCACACGCTAAGTAGGGCGGTGAAATATATTTTTCTTCCCAATCGAGGACCTCTGAGCCTAAGTGCGAGAGGATTTTTCATAAATAACAATTACAATTAACAAAATCAGATCTATCAGTCAGAATCGATATCACCCATTTGTAATAATAAACTTTATTTGGAACCAAAATAAAAATATTATTATAATAAAAGTTTAATCGTTTTCTTAGTTAATTTCAATAAATCCAACCGAACACATTCATAAGCAACCTTCAACCGCTAAGGCCACCTTTAACTTGAACCCATCTCATCTCTTAGGATCTTAACATATATATGGGTGAAAACATCTAAATTGTTTTACTTTAACATTCTTTTTTATATAAGAATATTCAAATTACCTAATTACTTTTGTATTTTATGACTAAGATTTAAAAATTTTACTTAATTGATTTAAATAGTTAATTTAAACAATGGTTTTCAGGAACCTATCTATAATTTGTTAATATTTACAATAAATAGAGCCTTAAATGTCATTGTTTAAATAAGGTAATTTTTTAGGTTATATTTGATATTTAGTTGCTTAATTTTTTATTTGTTATTTTAGACTCTGAAACATTTAAAAGCTTTATCAAGACCGGGTAAAGGCAAAATGATAATCCAAGCCTGTCAGCAAAGATAAATACAAATTGTTTCTGCGAGATGATTCTGTAATTCTGGTGCTTCGTAATCCATTGGCAACAATTTCTGTATTAAATGATGAAAACCTTATTATTACATTTTAAATGTGCTTCCTTATTTCTATTTTTTTGATTTGTTTTAGAATGAAAAAATTTCAATTTGCGATTTTTTAACATTTTCCGCATTTTTAAAGGTCGAATTGTCTTTGATTATAATTTTAATGTAACATTAAATATTATTATTCAGTAAAACTTATATCAAGTGTCCCAGTATATCAATTAATAATTTTTTAATAACGACAATTAGAGAATAATTTATAGTATAAACTAGATTTCTGTTACAGTTAATGTATTATTAAATTAAAATTTTTTTAAATTTTGCAGTTTTCTGAATTTCCATTTGATTCGTTTAAACAAATAGCAAAATGATGCTATTTAATGTAAAACTAATTCCTATAATAAATCCCTATTTGTTACATAAAAATGAACTTTAATTCGACCAAGAATTAAAGTTAGAAGTTACAAGATCTAGCGTTTTGGATACATCATTGAATCATAAGAAAAAACTCAAGAAAAGGAAAATTATTTTTGAGATTTTTTTGTTATTGAAAGAACAATATATATGTATTGATACTTTCAGGTCTAAGTTGTATCATTTTTCTTTCAGAAAATATATTTTAATACAACATAATTTTCATTATTTTAAAATTAAAAATAACTTACTTAATTATTTAATAGTTGTAGGCAAATAAAATTTGAATTTTTACAATATTTAAATGAAGAATCTTTCTGATGTTTATTCAGAAATTTATTGAACTTTAAAAGTTTATAACATAAGATTCCTACTTAATTAATAAAATTCATAGTTTGTTTAAATATTCGATATAAATTAAATAATTATGAAGCCAATTGCTCAAGTAAAATAATATTTATTTTCCTTCGTATTACAATATTTCATGTTTAGTTTGACTGCTTTATTAGTTTTGAATCAAGCAATAATTTGCAACTTCTGGACGTAATACTTTTAAGTAAAAACTTTAAATTATTAATATAAATATAGCATAGCAGACTAAATAATTCTGATGAGTACAGTATTGTCAATATGCAATATAAACATAAAATCCCAGATCTTAAAATGACAGTTGAGCACAATAGCTTTGATTCTAATTGTAAATCATCTTTCCGGTCAACGTAATCTTTCTGAATAATATCACGAAAATTAAATCATGCATCTTTAGCGAATCTAAACTGGTGTCTTCTGCAGATAATCTGAATAAAGCATCAAAATTTGTAGCATATTTTACCGGAAGTAAACTTTATTCTTACTTTAATATCCATTTAACTGAATTTCAGATGAAATCCATTTCGTTCCGCTGACCAGACCAGGTTTAACTCTGTGCAATGGGGTTGAAACAGTTCCCGAATGTAATGTTTAACATTAAGTCAATAAAATTATTGATTTTTAGATAAAAAGAACAACAAGGACAAGTCAAAGACGGACTACAACCCTATTCTGGAAACCAAGAAGAGTCTAGAAAAGTTTCACGAAATTTCCAAAGATAAATCATTTCCGTTCCTTAGCGACACGGAAAAGACGCGTCAGCCCTGGATTCCGGTCCATGTAGACGGACTTTACGTTAGTCTTGACAAAAGATTGTGGTACAACTTCCTCATTCTCATTTCTTCTTTCAGAACAACACTAATGAAATCCGCCAATCGATGTTGGTGTGCTACAAACGTGACGAATTGAAGCCCTTTGAAATTCCTGAGATCTGCAAACCAAAACGGAAAGTATCCAAACCGTCCTTGATTCAACAAACGTATTGTTTCATTAATTTTGTAGACTGCTGTCAATTATCAATTTTTTTTTTCACAGGAACTATCACTCCGCCGCCAAATACACATCTTTGGAATCGGAGATTTTGACTATTTTGATGGAAAGTAAAGTGTTTTTTATTGGTAATCATTGATTTTTACGTCGTTCAGACAACGTAATTCGTTTCGGGAAATTGATGGAGTTCATCAAGGACCAACAGAAAATCGATAGTAGTGAGTTGACGGAGAAAAATGTGCTCAACCATCTAATGAAACTTGCCGTATCGATCAGGGGTCACTGGGTGATAAAAAGGTTCGTAATTTTCATATAGATAAAACTTAGTTAATTTTTATATTTTTATCAGTGAAGTATTCTACAAAATCAGTAATGTAGATGTTTCGATTCCAGTGGAAAGATTGTGCCTGGCTCGAGATTATATTGTAAGATTGTTTACTTATTTGTATTAGGACAGCGCGAAAAATATTTTTTATTAAATTAATATGGAATAATCTAAAAACTTTCATAACCTGTTCAAGATTTTCTAGAAACTTTTATTAAAACTAGGTCTAGGGTATTGACAAATTATGTTATTTTATGTGATCTGTGAGTAGTTTGAAAAGTTATATTTAGATGATAAAATTCATGATTTTTAAACACCATTTGATATTGATTCTTTTTAATATTTCTTTTACCTACAATAACATCAAGAAAAAAACGTTTAACGCCACACAATATTTAAACCAGAATTTTAAATTTTAAATAAACCTAATGAATGATAAAATAGCTAATCATGAAATTTTGAATTGAAGCTAAGGAAAACAATTATATCTTATATAAAATGATATTGATGTGCTTCTCAATTTTATTTCAGAAAGATTTTAATTTAAATAAATCTAAAGTATTTTTTAAATTATTAATTTAATTATTACATTTGTTTAAATTTTTAAATTCAAAATAATAATTCGGAGTCTTAATTCAAAATAGCGATATTTGATATTTTAATTAATAAATAGTAAATAAAGGGTGTATTTCTTTTGAGTCATTTATAAGAAGAACAATAATGGAAAATTAATTTATTCAGCTCTCTGTTTTCTATAATGGCGATAATGTGACCACAAAAACCGTACAATCGAAGACAAAAGTAAGAAAACGGATAATGAATGTTAAATTTTTAAAAGATTTTGTCACAGATGCCTTCAATGGTAGCAACTGATTTATTGGGAAAGTTAGCAGAAAGAGTAAAAGATTCCAAAACGGGCATGTGGAAATTTCCCGAACACGATTACGAGTTTATCTTGAAGAACTATGAAATCAATCAACGACAGATCGAACTGATGAACCAGAAAGTGAAGGAAGTATTCGCCAAATTAAAAATCGACATGGTCCAAACCAAAGGAACCAGTCTCAATCAAAAGCGACTACGAACGTATTCGTCACAAATCGACTACAAATCCAATCTTTGTCTGTCACCTATGAAACGGAAAAGAACTCGAGAATTTTCACACATTGAATCTATCGGGAAACGAGTGCGCCAGACCAGCGCACATTATGGCACAACAAAATCGATGTGGAACGAGGATGGCTCGTTTGATTTCGATGTGGATTTTGCAACAAATAGCGACGAGAAAAACGTTAAATTCGTTGATACATGCGCAAGGAACAAATCAATGGAAACAGTCAATGTTCACCAGGGCTTTGTGATTAAAGGGGAACCGAATTTGGTGCAATGTCAACTGGTGCAGGCCGATGAAGACTTTGAGAATGAACAGGCCGAGGAAGAAGAAGAAGAAGAGGAGGGGGAGGAGGACGAAATAGATGGATTCTCGCACATGAAGACGGAAGTCAGTGATATTTGTTCCACCAAAGAAAACGACAACCAGTCTCTGCCCTTCGTTGTTCCATTGAATAATATAAAAAGCGATTTCCCCCAGAATTTTCCATCTATCGTCGTCTACAACGATATGAAGCAGTTCATTTTGACACAATGTAACATTCTCGACATTTTACCAACAACAGATTTGGCAGAGTCTTATCGATCGGTAAGTCGATTTTTTATGAATTTGAATGCAGTCCAACAATCCTTATTATTAATTTCATTTTTGTAAGTAAATTATTCTCGTCATTAATGAAGGAACATATGTCAAAATTGAACCACGGCGATTTGGGTAATTGGAAAAGCAAGAATCAAAGTTCCGTGAAGGACAGCATCATTTTGTGCATGAATGAATTGCTGGACAGCATCGGTGCTCAGAAAATTGATATCACCTGGCCAAAAAACGTTCCAGCCTTGCCTGAGCAAAATCTTTATCTGTCCAACAAGGAATCAATAAAGAAGGACACAGTGGTACAGTTCATAATATTACTTATTGGTGTTTGTGATAATTAATCTTTATTATTTATTTTTTCAAATATCTTTTATTTCATTAATGATTAGCATCTTATTATTCATTATTATTAATAATAATTATTAAATTTTATTATGCTTTATTCCTTATTATTGATTTTTTATTGGTTTTATACTAATTACTATAAATGATATTCTATTGTTTTATTTTACTTTAGATAATCAGCGTGATAATCGATTTGTTGAAAGCAAATGGACAATTTGTGATTGGTGATATCAAAAAAGAAATGGCTACGAATTTGGACTATCGATTTTTTATTCCTCCCAACGATAACATGCTTCGAGACAAATTGAAGGTATGGGCGATTCATTTCTTTATTGGTTTATTATGATTATTTCCAATCTTTGTTTTTAGAAATACTGTCATTATGTTCACCGAAAGTATTTCCTCAAGAACACAGTCGTATTACAGAAATAAATTGTTTTTTAAAAGGTGCTGTGATTTCAGTTCAGAAGATTAAAATTAGTTACAAATCATTCGAGATATTTAATTTCCCTTTTTTATAAATATCAATTATTTTTACTAATAATAGTGCAGATTAACGATTGTTATATAAATAATAGTCAATAAAAAATAATTTCATTTGTTGCTTAGGTCTTTGTATCTATTTAAGCTGTTAGGAAATTAATATTGATTGAATAAAAATCGATTTTTTGAGTGATTGGCTCATTTAAATGAAATGGTTTTGGAAAAAATTTCACTAAGATTTACAGGAGTGTGTATTCAGGAATCAAACATAGTCAAAGTTGTCGCCGATTTTAATCAAAATATCGACGTCCATTCATAAATATTAAAAAAAATATTTTTTCTTTAATCTTAATTATATTGTTTATTGTTGTTAATTATTAATTTTTGTTACTATAATAAGATGATATGATAAGAATTATAAATTAGCATTCAAGTTTGTGGAACATTATTTACTAAATTGTTTAATTTTTTTGTGAGTAATCTAGATACAAGAGGCAAAAACAACATTTTTTTTAGTGTTTATCTAGCCATTTAACTGTCAATTTAATATTTACAAGCACATTTAAGGAACAAACATTCGATAGCATAAACGTCAAAACAAAATTTTATCAATTCAAGAAAAATTGAAATTTACAATAAATTGTTATTAATAATAAAATAATTAGATTAATAAAATGATTAGTCAGATAGGTGTACTATTAAAGATCTCATTGATGATGTATGGCCTAAATCACCGTATATGATTTCATTTTGTATTGATTAAGTCATCAATAGATAAAAGTAGTATTAATATCCATGTGAAAAACTAAGAATTATATCCATTTCTCGGTTACATTAATTAGAGAATTGTTAGGAATAAACTAAGAAATCGATAAGAACTAATCGATTCAAGCTAAAGATTTTATTTTTTCCTACCTGGTTTCTTGAGTTTTATCTTTTGTTTGTAGTTTGTCTCTTTGTATTTGTTTTTTAAACTATTTGGTAGAAACGTAGTACTTATAACAGCGACTCTTCGCTTACTTTCGAAGTGAGAGATTATTCTAGACTCTAATGAATTTAAGTTAGTATTTGTTATAAAAATATATTTTTGTCGCAATATACAGTATTAACTTATTATTTTTCTGAATTTAAATGTAACTTTTTCCTAACTTCTCATTTGATTACTAAGCTGTTATATATAAATAATAATAAATATTATAATATAATATAAATTTTCCAATAAATCATTCAAATAACACTTATGTTAAGTTTTGAGATTGGGTTAGATTTAACTTGCTTAATTCAAAACTTAACGTAGCTCGTATAATATGAATTTTATCAGAAGGGTTTAAAGAGTGTAACGTTCGTTTTTAAAATTATTTAAGAGGTTGCGTTTGTTTATTTTTAAATCTACTGGGTTAAGGTAAATGCGTGCAGATGATCAATACTTATAACCAAAATAGTAAAAATGACTTTCAATAAAAATTTGTGATCACTAAGACAAAATCAAAACTCTTAAATATTTAAAATTTTTTTTTATACCGATTCAAAAACTTTTACACAACTTTGTTGAAAAAAATTTTAAAACTATTTTTAATGATAAGTCCCGGAAATATTGGTTTATACTCTTTGCAAAATTAGCTTAAAGAGTCCTCGAATTCAAAAAGCGCTCCTCTGCCCTACTTGACGTCGAGGAAGCAAAAAATTTAATAAAGGGAAGAACAGATAAAAATATTTTGATACTGGAATAACAATTGGGGATCTATCCAATTGTTTAATTTCTTTTTTTAATTTAAAGTTATTTTAAAAAATTTTAAAATATTTTGATACTGGAATAACATTGGGGATCTATCCAATTGTTTAATTCCTTTTTTAATTTAAAATTATTTACAGTCAATTTGTAATCAAATTGATATTGTTAAATACACTGAAAGAAATTTTTATGTAAAAATATAATAACTTTTTATATTTTTGCTATTTCTGAATCGAAATAACCTTGTGGTTTAATCTGTTGGATATTTGTTGATTCCGTACTAAGGCTTGAATCTGGTTGACAGCGATTGATATCGTCTATTGACTTGAATCCTGGTTCGATCGGATCTTCTTTATTGGTAATGATACTCCTTTCGTAATTATTTGGAATGTGTAATAATCCTCTCGTGTTTACTTCTCCTTTTCGCAAGTTGATTCCCGCCCGTCGTTGGTTTATGTTGGTTTTTGTCATTTTTCTCCCTTTTATTGTTTTTATTGTCCGTTTTTATAGAACTGTTAAGATCCTAAGTTGATGGATAAAAAGGATGTTAAAGGCCGGAGCGTAAAAGTCTCTCAGGAATTAACGGTTGAAGGTTGCGTTTGTGCGTGTTCGTTTAATTGAAATTCACCGAGAAAACGAATTTTGATTTAATACTT
>JBBMKC010212592.1:0-23172 GCA_037834085.1 Bipalium vagum | reverse complement strand
AATCTGTAAAAATAATATTTAAAATTCGTCGGGTAAATAATTTTATTTTAATAAATATTTAGTTGATAATAATAATAATAATAATAATAATAATAATAATAATAATAATAATAAAATATTATTTTTTTATTTTCATATTTTATATTTTATTTATAAAAAAAATTTATTTAAATTTTAAAATTAATAATTATTTATACACTAATAATATAATAAAAAAATATTAAATATATTCATAACTATTATTTTATTAATATTAGACCTAATGAAATCAGATTCAGATTTTTTAATATGATAATTAGTTAGTAATAATAATAAAAAGTTTTATTTTTTTATTTTTATATTATATATATATATATATATTTATTAAAATTTTAAAATAAAAAAATATTATATATAGTATTAATATAATATAAAAATATAAAATGTATTTATAAATATTTGTTTTTAAAAATGGGATTTTGTCAAATCAGATTCACTATAAATATTTTTATTTCTTTAAAGTTAATTTTAAATATTGACTGTCCCACATTAATTTCGAAATATTTCCTTCTGAATCATTTAAATCCGATACGATTTAATCATTTTAAATATATTTATAAAATATAAAAATAGTCCTTTGAAATTAAAAATAAACATAAATCATAATAGGGCGATATTTCAGGGAAGATTAATTTTTGTGTGGGTTTATTTAAATATTTTTTGTCGAATTGTTCTCATTAGTATTTTTTTTTGGTTAAGTGTTACATATTTTTGTATTTTAATCAATTTATTTTATTTTTATATAAAATTTTATCATTGAAATAATAATAATTATTTTTCTTTTACACTCCCGTTTTGGCATTATATTTCTCATTTCTTTACTTAAGAAAAGGACTTCAACCTCATAAATGATTTTCACATGTTTTCAATCATTGGACACATATATTTCCACAAGTTTTTCAAAGGAATCTTGTTTTTTCGATTAAATCAATTTTTATCATTGTATTTTTTTTTACTTAGGAACATACTTTTTTAAAATCATTTTATATAGTTTCACTTTGTAATCATTATTTCCATATTATCGAAAAGAGACAATGTTAAATTTTAAATGTCCATGAAATTTTTATTGATTGTATTTTATTAAAGAAAATTTTTTTCGTATGAGATAAGGTTTATTATTTGAAATATGTAACCTCGATGTTACTGAATGTTCATTAGAAACTCAATTTTAATATATTAAATTAATTAAATTAGAAAAATAAATTTAATTAATTTTATTTTATTTTCCATTATTACCGAAGTCATTTGTACCACTTAAGAACCGTTTTTAATAAAGCCTGATTTTGTGTTTGGTCAGTCAAAAGTCAAAGGAGTTCGTTTGATTGTTATTCTATGTGATTGTTGATTAGCTTTTAATAATAATTGATGAATCGTAAACTTGTTTATAATGTTTAAAAAAATAAAATATTTAGCTCAATATAATGTATAATATTAATAATATTAGTAATAATAATAATGAAAAATGATATATTTTTTCAATTATGTTATCGGGTGTTCAAAGAATATCCATTTTCCATCCCAAGTAGCTATACAATGTAAGAAACCACTTCTTTGTTGCAGGAAGTGAAATATCGTCTTTCTACGTCTCTCGGTTTTACACGTAGTTCATGATTCACCCAGTTTTCTTGCCTGTATATAATTCCCATTGAAAGTGGTCCTATAGAAACCACTTGTTAAGTAACTCCCAAAGATTCTGTGAGTTCTTTTGTTTTTGACTGGGATTTTCATCGAGTAATGCTTCCAAATCTTTGTCTTTATATTATTTTGGTTGAGAACCAAAGAGGCTTGTCTTCGACGCTGAAATTACCATTTTTGATATGTAGAAATCATTCTCAGAGCCAGCTTTTAAGCACTGTTTGAACTAATTTTATACTTAATACATATAATATGTATAATAAATAAAAAATAAATAAAATAAAAAATATTTTTATTGGTGTCTTTTTGTTATGAAATTTTTTATTATATAAAGTATGACTTTGTAACGGAAGTTCTTTTTTTAACGAGTGTTCTTTTTCACGATTGGAATAAAATTAAAACTATCGTAAAAGACCCTTTTGTCAATTACATCTTCCTATTTTATAACCAGCTTTTCCTTATCATTATTTCTTATGACAGAACTTTCGTTACAACCTCGTATAATGATCGTTCTGAAATTGATATGTATCGATTTGTTCGTAAATAATCCTATTTCTTACATTGAAACCTGTATATATTGTATATATATATGCCAGACTTTAGAGATATATGTATATATATATATATATATGAAAACGTGTATATGTCATTTAAGAATGAAAATTTTATTATTATAATAATTATTAATATAAAAAAAAATGGTTCATTGATTCATAATGTTGTATATCATAAATATAAGGAAATGAAGAAATACTTTATCAAGATGGAACTCTTCTGATGAGCTCATTCACACGACTGTTCTTGCACAGAAGGTAAAGTTGTAAAAGTTCAAAAGTCTCTTAGAAATTAGTGATATTGTAGAATCGATGAAATCACCATTATTAGACTTCTGTGATTATTATGTTCTATAATTAGTTCATTTGTAATAAATCGCAATAATCAACATCAACTATTCATTGTCAAAAAAACCTACATATTTATTATCTTGTTTTTGTATCTTCCAATCTATTTTCTACAACTCCGCATGGCATTTAATATTACATATATTATACAAATGTGAACATTATTTATTTTACAATCAAAATAGAACATTAATATTCCAGGGAAAATTAATTCGGAATCTGGATGGCATAAAATTTGGGCTTAATTACATTTCTAATAGTTAATGTTTTCGTATTTTGTTATAAGTCAGGACCATTAAAACCATTAGAAAAGTGTTTTTCAAATTTTTATAATCAAAAGTGAGATTAAAAAATGTTATTTCGATGGGAAAATATAAATAATGTTCAAATTTTATTACAATTTTTCAAGTTTTCCGCTAAATTACGTTGTCAATGGTTACCATTAATTGAAAAAAGGATCAGATTTGACATGATTTATAAAGGTTTTGTGGTTTTTGTAATGTGTATATTGTTACTGTATTGTTACCATGATAAAACCTTTTTGTTTATAAAGTTTATTGTAACCATGTTTTGATTCGCCAGAATTAATTTAAGTGGTATTCCAGATTTCGAGTTGGAAAAGAAAGAATTCAAGACAGTCTTTCTCTGGGGCCTTTTGTGGAAAAACAATCTAAAGAAAATATCCAAATAGTACCTGGAATTCTTAGAAAAAATCGATGTGTATTTACCAGACTGATTGATGAAATCAGTAATATTTGTGGACAAATGTGGACCGTATTTTAACAGAAAAAATAGAGCGGGTTTTTTTCTTATTCTTTGACAAATTATCAATAGGAAACCAGAGGGATCCATTGTTTTGATGAATGGATGATTCAGATAATTAATTCATTGGAAACATTGTAATTGCTTGAGAAATCTGATGTTTCCAATATTAGTTAAGGACAAATTATCAAAGTCATAAAAGGATTTCTTCAAAAGATCAAAGACCGAGAAGAAAGTCAATTCAAGACGTTGCTAACCGTTTTCTAAGATCCAAAAGGTATCATCCATAAAGAATTTGTACCAGAGAGGCAGCTAAGTAATGTAGTATTATTTTGGATAGTTGTCTCGTTTGAGGAAAAAATTCAGAAGTCAAGGTCGTTATGCATGGAAATATATCTGGTCATAAATGAAAGTAGTTTTGGTAAGTTTTAACAAGAAAATGCGTTACGGTTCCGTCTCGTCTCTCATTCATCGGATTTGGCACTGCTTGACTTTTGGTTATTTAAAAGATTTAAACTGACTGATGGAAAACACCAGGACATCCCAAAGACTGTAATCACGATTTTGATATATATTTCTAAAGAATATTACAATTGGCTCGACAATTATATATTCATTTCCTATGCTCTAATAAAACCCATGGAATGCATTTGAATAAACATGTTTTCATATTTTACGAGTTGTCTTTCATTTCACACCAATTGCCTTTCCCATTGGATGTACCGTGTTTCTAAATTTAACTTTTTGAATAATTCAATATTATTACGGTATAAATAATTTCCTTATTAAAAAATAATTATCATAATAATAATAATTATCAAAATAATTAAAACAAAAATCAATAATTTTTAAAGAAATTTAATTTTTCTTAACGATAAAATAAACAATGATAATGAAAATATTTTTTTCTGAAAGATGTCGAAAAGATCGAATTCGAACAGTTCAAGTCCAGAACAGTCAGCATCTTTGCAATCGAGCCAGTCAACTTGCACTTTGACGGAATGAAATTCAGCGCAAAAGTTCTACAAAAAAGAGTTCATTGTTCTATCAAGTTTTCTTGTTCCATTGGCATTAAACGGTGACGTCATCATAGTAGGATTGAGTAATGCTCATCAGAAATGTCATAAAGTATCATTATCGACCGATCACCATCAAAGTAATCAATATTTGATCTCATCCGGTACCACTGCATAGAAACAAAAATAACATTTAATTTAATATTGATTAATAGTGATGTTTTATCTATTATCTACAATTATTATTATTATTAACATTAACATTATTATGAATATTATTTATAATGGATAAGTATTGAACGTTCTCTTTTGTGATCTTGGAAACGGTTTTTCATCCATCAGCATCCTTTTAATTCTGTGGCATCATTTTTGGTGAAACAAAAAATCAGTGTTCCTGGACTGTTTCTGTCGACTATAATGCCATTTGGTCTTGTTTTAGGAATGTTTATAATATTGATTTTTCAATTACTATTTTCTTGATTGCATTGTTCTGGAGGTTTTAGTAGCACTTTTCCATTTTTAGTCATTTTTATGTGACAGCGCGATTTTATTATTTGTGTAACCATTTGATTTGATTTCTGATGAGATCTTATTGAAATATTAGAACAATCATTTTGTTATATTTAAATGAAGCACTTGTTACCGTTCAATAGATGTGCTATGTTCTTGGCTGTCTTTTCTGTAGGTATTCATTTTTGTTGTCATATTACATTCATATTTATTACAACTTAAGTTCGATTTTCGCTTTTGTCGTTTTTCACTTGTGATAATTTATTAAAGAAAAAAAAACATTCTCTTTTCCACAAAGTTTTTGTATTGTGTGAACTGTTTTCGAGTTCCGTTACACAGTCTCAGAACCGGTTTTCTTCCTATCTCGGGGAAAAAACCGAACCAAGGAGCATGTTGAAAGGGTCGACAGTTGTTGGGTGAAAAAGTGGTCACCAAGTTTTGCACAATTTAGTTTCTATAAATTATTGATATTAAAATCGTCATCATCATCATCATTATGATATCATGATCACAATATTGGTATTTTTTTGTTCTTTTTTCCTATTCATTTAGCGAACTGATGATAATGTTTAATTTGAAACAAATAAAAGTCGGAAATATTTTGAAGTATTGTTTTGAAAACGAGTGTCAAATAATTCAAGAGATTTTTGTTTTAATAAATGAAGAAGAAATTTCTTTAATTGACTTAATTGGGTTTAGGTAGAGTAAAAAAATAGACTTTGAGAATAAGAAAAATATTGAGATAGATTGTGGGAGATTATTTTACTTAGGAAAAATATGGCTGTTTTGTTTTATCAAAATGATTTTTAAATAAATAAATAAGGATCAAAATCAAAAAAGATCACAATGAATACATGGAGTGTCTTAGAAAACGTTATTGTTTGTTTTAATAGATAAATTGAGAAATACAACACCTTTTTGTGAAACTTAATAAAAGATTATTAGTATTTAATTAGATCTTGTTCAGATCGTTGAACCTGTCATTATAAGGGTATGTCAATTGTGTTAGTGACGTGCATATAATGAGACCCAATTTATAAAAAATCGAATTTATTTAAGATCAACTTATTATTTCGGGCAAATCCTAGTCTTAATTTGGTTACAAAAACCATTCTTATGAGGTTATAAGTTGTCCTTATGTATATTTGGTGGGGAAAGGTTTTCCTATTTTATAACAACTATTGAACTTGAATTTTTATGATAATAATAAATGATTTATGGTAAAATAGAAAAATAAAAGATTAGTTTAAACATTCCCGTGTTGTGAAGCAGATTTGAAATACTTCACAAAAATCAGTTTTAAAAGATTTGAAAAATGTTTGACTAAAAAGATATATCACCTAAAAATCAAATATTGTATTGATATATAGAATTATAAAATTGAAAAGTGAAAAGTGCAAATGGCGTATCATTCGACTAGAACTTAAATCAACATGATAATAGAATAATAATAAAAAATAATAATGGTTTTAAAATATTATATCAAATGAAATTAAGTAAAATAAAAATAATTAAATATAAAATGAACAAAAATAAGAGTCTGTTCCAAAGATACGTTTGTCTCATATACGTATATGTATTTTTTGATAGTCACATGTGTCTTTATTTGATAGTGATTGAAACAAAGACTACCATGATTCGAACCACTCATTAGTCGCTATACGTTTGTTCAAATCAAAATTATAATAAGGTAGACTGTCTGGTCTTATGGAATTCGATTGACAATTACTATATAACCTTATGGTTTTCAATCTAATTCGCACAAAATGTAAATCTGACCATTAAAATGCTTATACGTAATTATTGAATATTAAAGCGGACATCATATTCGAAAAATGAAGATTTTCTAAATTATACATTGTAAGTTACAGTAAAATCAAGATGACTCGATATTCACGCTGTTCAAAATTACATCGAGTTAAACGAATATTCAGATATCTGAATTTATTATTATCTCAGAAATATTAGAAATGAGTATTAGTAAACTTAGAATATTTAAATTTTCTTCTTTTGACCAAACACAACAACTATCAATGGATTGTGTAATAATCAAGTACATGAAACACAATTACCGAAGAAGGCAATCTATAAGCGGCTAAAGGCACATGATGAAAATATTGATTTTTCTCTCAATCTTCTGGATTTACTGTTACGTTATTTATCGATTATTTATATTAATCGATTAAGAAGTAACCTTCCTAATAGATTGTAATATAAAACAGAATATGACTTCAAAAGATTCACAAATAAAAATCAAATAAATAAATAAATACCTTTTTTGAGGCTAAAATATGTATTATCACAAAATAAAGAATTAAATTAATGATAAAGAATAATCTCTCAATTTGAAGTTAAGTGAAGAGTTCCTCTGATAAGAACTAGACTAGACTGGTGAAATTACACACAAAAGACAAAACTCAAGAAACAAGTAAAACATAAAATATTAATTATTTGAATTGATTAGTTCTTATTGATTCCAAACTACGATAACAGTACATATCAGTAACGCTGGCCGTAAGAGTAATGAGAAAAAGGTATTTTATTATTTCTGATATTTACTGATTTTACATTAATATTTATACTAATTTTAGATCTCTACGTCATTCTCGTACAATAATGGTCTTTCTACTATATTAAATCATTTTACTTGAATGACGTCTTGATTATATTATTACATCAGACGCCAGTTACTAAGCAAAATCTTTTCAGTTAAACTTGTTTTGTAGGCAAAACAAAGTTTGACTATAACTTGAATTAAGTAAATATTCAGGCCAGGACCTGAGGATTAAATAATTTTTTAATTTCTGTTCCTTTTCCGTTTTCTTTCTTATTTTTAACTCACACCCTAAGTAGGACGGTGAGTTAAATTATTTTTCTTATCTGAGGACCTCTGAGTCTAAGAGAGAGAGAGAGAGGATTTTTCTAACCCCAAAATAAAAGCCTTAAATTAAAATATCCATCAAGGACGATCATCACCAACCTTTGTAACAATCCTTAATTTTATTAAGAATATAATTTTGAATATTTAACTTGATTTTTTCATTCAAAAGCAATTTTCGCCGTTCAGTCTTAATTATTTTTAGCATCATACTTTTTACATTATTAGGAACTTAACATTATAAAACATTATTTATTCAGGAATCCTTATTTAAATTAATTTTACATTTTTTCATTAAAATTGTTAAGTTTTAAAATTTATTATGTGAATTAATGTAGTGACGTATCAAAAACTGCTTCTATCATAAATATTGTTTTGCGCGCAACATTAGGAGTAAACTTTTAAAATATTTAATTTCAATATTCAAAGTAGGAAAGGTTTGACAAAGTTTTGTGTCATATTATTTTAAATTAATATATATGAAAACACTATTACAATTATTCGGTAAAAGGATCAACCACTGAATCGAATATAAAAATGTTTAAGAAACACTAAATCGAAAAGTATTCATTTATAATTAATAAATCTATTGTAAAGATGTACGAATGGTACCAAAATTAATACAATAAATCGAAATAAACAAGATAACACGATAAAATCTATTTTAAAAATAAATTTACATTTCATATTAATATTTTACAATTTTGGTTTATTTGCCAGACAGAAATCGGAAAAGAAGATGAAAAAAAACTGAGCACTCTTCGGTATTTACTCTCAAGGGCGTCAGAGAAAATTTTGGTTCTTTGTCCTTCTTGATGTGGCGAACACAAAAAAAAAGACTAAGAGAAAAAAAATCAGTTGTTTAATCCTAATGTGTTGGTGTTGCTAATCAAACTTTTGGTATTTATTTGTACTAATTATCAGTGAATTATAATTCGTAGTCGAATTATAGTTTTTAATCAAGATTTTTATATATTAATTTTTATTGTGATAGCGGTTTAGCTGATGATAGTGTGAAATCAAACTTGATAATTATTTTTGAAAGTTTGGATTGACTCTTCTCATAATTTACTCATTAAATAAATAAGATCAAAGTACTTTTTGAAATCTTTATTTCTATCAAAAAGTATTTAAAAAGTCAGAACTAACTCATCTTCTTGAATATTTTTTTTCTATCACCTTGAATGGTCCCACAAAACAATCGTTCATATTTCTTCAGCTTTTATCAATACTTTTTCTCTAATATCGAGCATTATTTTTGTTTTTTCTGCCATTGTAGGTTGATTATTTGAGTATGTGTTATCTTTACCATAACACTCTTCGCGAAATATTTTGTTTCCAAATATCATTTCGGTCGGACTTCTACAGTGAAGAATCTACTCTAAAATAATATCATTCGTAGATGCAAATCAGTGTGGAAGTTTCCTATGATCTGTGTTTGTAAGAGGGAAAAGAAGGTTATTAGGATTTGTCTAGATTTGATAGGGAATCTCAAGAAAAAACTGAATTTTCAACGAGGGCAGGGCTTTATTTTAACTGAATGCCACTCGTTATTACAGCCTCCACGGGCACTTTCCAACAGCTTATGACAAAAGTGTTAAAAATTGTTGATTAGTCAATAGTTTATCTTGATGATATTTTAATTTCTACTGGCGTTTCAGAATTTAAAAATAGCTTTAACCAACAGACCTGTGAAAGATTTTTTTAGATTTGAAGCAGATGTTTACTTTGGACACAGATATTAGTTTTGACTTAAAAAGTACTTTAGTCTCCTTTATCTAATGATTAATTTAGGGGAAGAGTCAATTCAATCTATCAATAATAAAAATAAAAAAATAAAAAATAGTAATAAAAAAGCCTAAAATATTGAATAGAAATATTAAGTACTAATTTTTTTTTACAAATTCATATTTAATTATTTTTTTTTACCAATAGTAAGAGTTGATAATATGAATGATGACTATAATAAGTAGTTTGTATCTTTATAAGATAATTATCAAGACCAAATTGCAAAATAAAATTTATCGCGCACTTAAGAAAAGATATGCAATTTGTTTACCATGATAACAACTGTCTTTTTTGATTGATAATAGTTTTTCATTTGTTAAAAATGAAATAATGAAATATTAAATAAAATATTTAACAGTTTTAAGAAATATTAAGAAAATTAATATCACACCCTTCTCATTCTTCAAGGACTCCATTAAGACATTTAAGATATCAATATTTATGAATTATCATATTAGTTTTATTCAGTGTTTATCAATATTTAAATTATACTATTCCAAGAAGTACTAAAACATTATAAAACAAGATTTCAACTCAACTATTGTTTAGTCCTCATATAAACTTATTATTTGACAATTAATAACCCTCTTTTGTCAACACATTCTTATAGCTCTCTCCCCCTGCTTAAAATAATTGTTTTATTGGGGTATTAGTTGCTCTATTAATCTTTTCGTCACTTGTTCTTATGTAATTGCGATATAATTATAATTTTGTCTGACACGTCGACTAAGATCATCCCAAACATGTTCGATAGGTGACATATCAGGAGCTCGCGCTGACCATGGAAGAACGGGTACATCTCTGGCTCACAAACCACTAGTCACTATTTCTGTAGTGTCCGGCTTCGCATTAATATGCTGCAGTACAAGATTGATTTTCTCAGTACTTTGAATAATGTGCTGCTTGATAATTTCATTAAGGTATCAAACATCAGTTAATGAATTATCAATAATAACTGGAGCTGTTCGGACCTCCAACCATATGCCACAGCAGATCATGACTTTTCCGTAATCATGCCGATCATTGTTTTTAATACAGCAATCTTAATCATTTTCAGTCACCTTACTAGGATTTGACCATTGCTGAAATCAAGTCTGAAGCGTGACTCAGCTGTTCTTAAACAAATCTCCATTATTCACAATTCTATTCCAAGTGCCTCCTTTCATAAGAAAAATTAATTTTCATGATTTACTCTAAGTGAAATCCTCACAGTTGCACAATATGAATCACATCCTATGCTTACAACTCTGAGTCTATCTGTCTAGCTTACTTATTTTAACTCATTTTTCAATAAATTCTCTACCGAAAAGCTCATCGATTTGAATCATTTCCATCTCATCTTCAGTATCAAACTAATCGTTTCTTAATACATTCGTTTAGATAAATATCATTTTTTTGCACCTTCCTGAATGTAAGACAAGCTTATTTTTCATGAGGAAGAAATTGCTAAAACTTAATTTGTTATGTATGCAATTTTTATATATCTTTCGTTTTTCATAACCTTTTTTGATGGATCCAATTGCCTCCCAGTATTTCTGAGTAAAATTCTTTACCAGGTACATGGTTTGAATCTGCTAGTACGTAAGTCTCACCAGCCATGACATAAATAAAATGTCCACCAGATGGTATACTACTTTATTGTACATATACTTGCTTCCTTTTCGTCCTCTCAATTCTTGATTTTTGATAAACTTTGGTTTCTTCTTTTTAATGAATGTTTTCATTCCGAGTGTCTCTTTTATTCTGTGAAAACTACTATAATGAATATCCAAATTTTCACCAGTGTTGCGAACCGATTTTGACTGATTATTTATGAATGAGGATCTCTTCCTCTTTTGGTTTCCTTTGGTAATTATTGTTCTTGGACAACAAGATTTCTTTATAAATTCTATACGATCTTTATCTAAAAATCGCTTTAATATACATTGTATCGATCTTCTTGGCACATTTTCGGCAAAAAAAATGGTCAATTGTCAATTTAAGATTTCTATTATTTCCTTGGAAATATTCAATTATTCGGTTGGCTCTATTTTAATGAAAATTAACGTTCATTTCTACCAAAAACTAATTTGTTATATAAGAAATTAAAGCTTACTTAATCTTCTATTCAAGTATAAAAATTTTCAATCAATAATTTAATAATTGTAAAAATTATGGTTGTTTAAAATATGCGCTACAACTTTTAAAACACTATATTTATTGTTGATATCAAATTAATATAAATTCCTCACTTATGATATTTTTATATTTACTTTAACTTATTTTATTTTTTTAGAACCATTTTAATATTGTTACCTTGATTTTTTGAATTGCTTCTCAAGTCTAAATTTTTTTTTAAAAATATTTTATTATTATTTTAAAAAATTCAGTAGTATTACAACTTACACAAAATTAATTAAAAACCATCGAATATTATTGTTTAAAATTTTCATCATATTATTATCATTAGGGCCACAAAAAAGTCAATAATGTCAATAAAGTAAATAAAAAAATTTATAGTCAATAAAGGCAATAACATTAATATTGTTTTAATAATAAAGCAATATTTTAATAATAATTATATATTTAACATGCCAAAAATAACAAAATCTTTAATGAGTAAGACTCAAGAAATTACATGAAAATATCCGGACTAATTTTCAATTTCACATGAACGTAATTTTTATGTTTGTGCTGTAATTTATCATGCTTACAATAAAAGCAATCATAAAATTTTCATTATTAATTTTTTTTAAAAAATTGAAAAATTAATATCAGTTTTTGTAAATTGGTAATTTGATTGATATAGGATTGATAGATATATGAATGGTGCTTGGGGACCTTGATACACTATTCACATTTCACGTTCTTTTTCTCTTGGGTTTTTCATGGTTAGAAAAATTTATGATACAAAAACCCTTGATATCCCACGAGATACACAACATAACCTTTTTGAAATGATTTGGGATTTTTTAATGTACATTCTATTGATTTACTTGGATCTACTCAATGTTTAAGTTTTTTTTAGGAATTTTTTCCCAATTTGATTGAAAATCTTTTGTTGAATTACAACAAGATCCTATTGCGTTTGCGATAAATTTATATCTAGTAAGTTCAAGTCGAAATTTCACGTATTGTTCGTCGAAATTTGTGAAACCAAAAATCAAAAGTACTTTTGGAAATATTCTCATTTTTAAGTACGCAACATATCGATACATAGGCAGCTGTAGTGGATTTTCTTTGATGAAATTCATAGCGAATGCAATGCCAAATAAAGATCTTGTTATTTATTATTTCTAAATCAAAAATATTACGATTACATATACATATAGTTTATTAATAGATTAACAAAAAACCCATAAAATGTTTCAAATAAAAAATTTTTATCGAAAAATACTTACTATTTAAGATTATATTGAAGAAAAACGTTTAGTAAAAACTCATTTAAGCTTATTTGCACACCTTATAATTTTTTTTATCAATATTTAATAATATATACTCTATAATAGAATATAATAGTTGACGCTTAGTGTGCTATAGCTTTAATTTATGACAACAAATTAAGTATTTTGTTAATAAAATAAGAAAAAAATATAATTAAAAAATAAACAGTTGTCATTAGAAATAATATGACTGAAAGTTCATAGGAATACAAAGTTCTCAAAAATCTCAACATTATTACCTGATTATTATTTCTAGTATTTGAATATTATCTTACTATGTTCAGAACCGGGGCTGATCATCTTCGATCCTGTGACTTACACTAATGATTAATGATGCAAATAGAAATAAATATAATAAATAGAAACCAGTTTCAAAGTATAAGTATAATAAAATTCTATTTGATAAAATGCTATCTGATTTTGGAGAAACTTTACTCCCGAAAGCTTTTAGAGATATTATTTTTATTATTATTATTATTATTATTATTATTATTATTATTAGTAGTAGTAGTAGTAGTAGTAGTGACAAATTAATTATATATATGATTTTTTATTCGAATTGTCTTTGATTCAATCTCTTTCGTATATAGATTTACTTTTTTCGAAAATTCTAATCAAATTAAGCTTTAAATCAAATTTCCATAATTAATTTATGAGAATATAAATCTGGTGAATAAAGAATAAATTGATTTTGTTACGTTTTTGACTATTTCTAAATTTTAATGTAATAATAGTAATGAAATATAATACTCAATTATTCTGAATTCAATATTCATAATTTATTTTAGAAAGACTCGAGTGCTGCCGTTTGTTTTTATAAAGTCCTTTAGCGATACTTCGGATGCAATTCAAACAAAATAATAATAATAATAATAATAATAATAATAAAGTGGCGAAATAAATATTTAATGGAAATTAAATAATAACAATATTAAAACCAATAATAAATTAAAAATTATAATCAGACTTAATTAATACGTCAAGCTGATAGATTGATACAAATTGACAAATATTTTTGATGATATTTTAAACAAAAAAAGAAATTTAACTATAATTATCCTTATCTATTATTTTGAAAATTTATAATGAATTTAACATTATAAATCAAATTAATAATAATAGGGTAATGGAAAGGTTCGTGCTCAAAATTATGTATTTCTTTATTTACAACAATAACATTATTCTTTAAAAAAAAGTCCATCAGCTTCAATGATTTTACGCCACCAATCTGCTAGAATTCTTATCTGATTCGAAAAACTCTTTACAAGCCGCCACAATTTCAGCTTCAGATTCTGAGAACGAACTTTTGCACCACCCTACTAATCATAGGAAAAAACTCTCAATAGTCTTGAAAAATGTTAAATTGTCTATTATGTTTACATCTTTTTATTAAATTTACTTCTATTGATTAAGGTAATGTCAATCAAGTAGTTTTACAATTTAAAGTGTAATATATCGTTGAATATTTAATTTTGTTTAGCTTAACTATTGCCGAATGCAGGTTGAATTTTAATACTATGTAAAATTATAATATAATTATTTTTATTTTAGTTTATACATCGCTTGTCGGGTATGAAAAGCGAATCAAATTATTGAATTGAAATATATGTTTAACTAACCAATAAAAATTCAGATCTATTAAAGGGATATGGAAACAGGAAATGAATAATTATCAACTTAGTAGACCAACGATAGACGCAATATTTAAAAATTTTCTCAAAATGAGAATTGTCTTTAATGCACCAAAAAGTTGACGTCAAACAGCCAAGAGTGGAAAATTTTGAATGAAAAGATTAATCAGCTGTTACAAAAAAATTCAATATATCACTTAAGGGGCTGACCAATAAATGTAATGCTTTACACGAAACAGCTCGTAAAGAAGTGAAGACGTTGCATTTTATACCGTACATCCCTAGATTTATTCAATTTTTGACAGAAAATGATTTTAACACGAGTTGAGTTTTGTGAGGAATTTCTCACTTCAAGTGACAGAGATGCATATATCAGTAGCCATTTTAAAAAATATTCTGTGGAATGACAAAGCTAAATTTCATATCGGTGGCTTTGTGAACTGACATCACAGCGTTTACTGCTGTTTAGACAATTCTCATCTAATCAATTCGTCCGGTGTCATCAGGGTCTGTGTTTATGCTGGTGTCCTGATTTAAATTTATTTCTTTTCCGAAAATGTGACATGCACAAATTACTTGATTATGTTGAAGGCTTATTTTTGTTATGCTTTTAAATAATTATTCCAGTTTCCTCAAAGCTCTTTAGAAATTATAGATTGACAATAGCAGAATTTTCTTGGAAAGTGGATTGACAGATGAGGAGCAAGGGATTGACCACCACAGTCACCGACCTAACCCCATTATCTATTTTGTGTGGGGGCATATTAAGCAGATAGCTTGTTTAAAACCATTTTTTTCATTTCAAGATTTCAAATCATTGATGCATTCCCAAACATATCAATGGAATTTTGTTCTCTATTTCTGATAGACTACGTCTGCGTAAGGAAGCTATTGGAGAACATTGAAAATGATCAAATGTTCTCTAAATGTCTTTGTTTTAATTTAAAAATTATAAGTTCCATTGATGGGTTCTTTTGCTATCCACTCATAAAGTTTTAAAGGCTTTTAATTGACACTGTATAATTTGATATTTGATGGAGATTCATTTTGCTTTGTCTTTTAAAAGAAAACAATAAAAGTTATTAATGAATTGTATTATCAAAGTCGATGGTGGTTTTAATTCAGTTTTATCTTATTAATCAAATTACAGGGTTTAACCTCACATTTCAAATATTTAAGATTCAATTACAAAAATTTAAAATTTTATTTAAAATTTTTATATTTGATATAAAAATATATTTGTTTATAAAAAAAAGGAACACAAATTTAAAACTCAAAAATGATAAACAACGAAATGCGAAGAAGGATTATAGATTATATTCAAAAAAGCAAATCGCAGAAATAATGAGCCTAAATATACCTTAGATCTATAAAGGTAATTTTTTATCCATGCTTTTACTTTTACTTTTACATATACAGTCAAACACCGTTGTAAGGGCAGGTTTGTAGAGCGTGAAAATGTCCATTATAACGGGGTGCTTTTAAAAACGGGGTTGTCGATTGTGTAATAACGTAATAACTAAAATAAACTCAATTCTCTTTTTATGCGATTTTAAAGTTATGCGGCTTATTTTTTATGCGACTTTTAAAAATGTATATATATTTTGTATATAATTGTATACGGTTTTATTCAAATCTTCAACGCTGACGAAACCGGATTATTTTGGAAAAAATATATATGCCAATATAAATATGCCCAATATTACCTATATAGCAAGTTCCGAATAATCTGCAAGTGGTTTTCAAGCTGCCAAAGATCGAGGTGCTTTACTGGTTTGCAGAAATTAATCTGGAGATAGTGTTGAAACCACTGCTTGTAAATCGATCTTTAAAACTACGTGCAATTAAAGGAATAGATCAAAATAAGCTACCTGTACATTTTATGGCAAACAAAGTAACTTGGGCTATACAACTATTTTTACTCAGTGGTTTAATAACTGCTTCGTACCTGAAGACAAAATTTATATGAAAGAGTTGTATATAATATAATTCCATGTATTTGTTTAAATTACTTCAATATAACTTCATTAACCTTAAATAATTTTAAGTTTTAATAATTATTTAATTATGTTTATTTTATGATTTTGATAATTTGATTATTTTATTTACATTTTAGATTAAAAATGCGGACTAATCTTAAAATTACAAGCAAAGAAGAATATACTGAAATTTTAAATTACTTAAAAGAGGTATTGTTGCCACACTTTAATAAAATATCTAAAAAAAATTTTAAAAATGGTAATAATAAACAGCCGTATCTTCACCAATACACCAAAACACGGACCTTTAGAATATATTGAAGATTTTAACGAAGAAAGAAAATTGCATGTATTTAAGATTTTCATTTATATTCACATCGAGGAATAAATGCTATTTATGCGGAATTGAAACAAAAGTTTTATAATATTAAGCAATTAGATGTTAAAAATTGCTTATTTTCATGCGATATTTGTTCTTATAGAACAGTGAATACTGTCGTTGAACAGACAACTACAATTATCATTAATAATAAATTAGATCGTTTTCCAGCAGACATTACCTACATGCTTCAGTTTGCAGACGAAAATTTTGGTTTTCAATATATATTGAATATCATAGATTGCAGAACTAAATTCACCTGGTCTTATTCATGGATGACAAAAATGGCTGATGAAATCTATATACCTTTTCAAGACTTGTTTCATAGCTGCTTTATTCCATAGGCGTTACATACACAGAATGGTGGTGAATTTAAGAATAATAAAATCTCAGCACTATGTTCTAAATTTAATATTAGGCAAGTGCATGGACGACCATATCATCCAAGAACTCAGGGTCAGGTAGAAAGGTTTAATTTCACGATTAAACGAATGTTATTATCGATTATGCAAACTAATCGATGCAATAAATGGGTTACTATACTTAAACCTACGGTTTATCAATATAACATAAAAAAACAGAGCCATAAATGCAGCACCAGCCTTGGAAATGTTAAATATTTCGGGATTTAATAGGTTTGCAAATCTATATGCGGAAAATGAAAATGTTCATATACCAATACTATCTTCAGAGGAATCTGAAAATATAGAATCATTTAGGATGCATTATTTTTCAGAAATAGCTAAGAAACTAAGAATAAGTATATTAGGACACGGTTTAGAAATTCCTACTATTAGTGTAGATTAATACATTATTTTTATTAGCTTTTTTATGTTAATTAATCAAATACAATATGAGCTCTTCTTTTTTCTTATCTGGTAATTGTAATTTATTATTAAAACTTAAAATTATTTAAAGTTAGTGAAGTTATATTTGAATTATTTAAACAAATACATGGAATTATATTATATACAACACAGATAATTTGTATCCTTCCAAAAACTAACTTAATTCAACCATTAGATCAGGAGACTATTTCGGAAGCCAAAAAATATTATTTAAAGTCAACCTTTCATTACATTTTCGATAAACTAGAAACTGAATCAATGACAGTTACAGATGTTTGGAATGATTTTAATATTTTAAGCTGTATAATCCAAGTTGCATTAGCAAATGCTGAAATTAAACCATACACATTAAACGCATGTTGGAAAGAAGTTCGGCCTGAATGCGTATTTAATAAACATGTGCCAAATCAAATAACAACCATATCATCAGAAATTATTTCATTGACCAAAGCAATTGGTGGCGAAGGCTTTAATAAATTTGACGAGAACGATATTGAAGAATTGCTTGAGAAAGAGCCTTAAATGTCAAAGAAATTTTAGAAAGTTTGGAATTAGATCCTATCGAAGATCCTTTTGAAGACCATGAATCAGAAGAAAAATCAGTCCCACTTAGTGCCAATTAAATTTTTGAAGGCCTTCAACTTGTAAGTAAATTGGAAAATCATTTTCTATTAAATGACAACGATTCAGAGCGTGCCTTAAAATTTACATGTGATCTGAAATTTTGTAAGTCAGGTTACCGAGAAATCTATAAAAACTTATCCAAGCAATCACAGACTGACTATTTTATGTATTAATAATAATAAAAAAGGCTTTTTTTCATGTTTTTTGTTTAATTGCTATTTTTCGTATTTATAAACAGTTGAGACCCTAAAAATAACATTAAAAATTTTTTTTTCAAATTCCAATGGAGGATCATTAGATAAAAATTTTCAGAACGGTGGTCCTTATCTATTATTTTGTATGTAAATATATGTTTTTTATGCGCGACTTTTTCTGGTCCGTATTTACCGCATAAAAAGAGAATTGAGTGTATTGTTATGATATGTTAAAGTTATTTAATATTAGTTTTGACTGGATCAGCAAAGTTTAGGATTAAATAATTCAATTCCTTATTTGATATTTCTTAGTATCCTCTTTTTTGTGTACTCCTCATCAAGTAGAACGGAGAAACAAATTTCTTAACTGAAGGCCATTCAGAGTTGATACTGAATGGTACTCTGTCTTTTCTTTTACTCTTTTTCTCTGGTCTTATAGTAAAAAAAATTATACCAATAATAATAATAATTGTCAAATTATTTATTATTAATTAATTGAAAATTATTTATTTCAAATTAGGTGTTATATCAATTGTTTCGATTTAGTGTATAAATTTCATGTTTAAATCATGTGTTTTTAAAAAAATTTAAATTTCTTACATCTTTTAAATTTATTCTTTTGTATTTGTCGATTTGAAATAATTTTTTGTCAACCCTTAATAAAATTTTTTACAATTTAAATATTGAACTTTAATATTTAAAAAGTACTTCTGATATTACTCCCGAATAAATTCTCCTGATACAAACAGTTTATGTTAAGTTGCTCGATCCAAGTTTTTATATAAAAAAATCAAATATTTATATCACCAGGTTCGTATATCACAGTGCTGACGATTTTTCTCAGAATGTAATAGCATAAGACTAAAAGACTTTAATCAACCACTTGTAAAAGTACATAAAGTATAAGTGATGAGTATTTGGAAAAAGGTATCTGCACCTTATTTTAAAAATTTGGTTTAGACAGCTTTATCATTATTGATTGAGTCTGACATTTAACAATATCATTTTACTTTCCCACTAATTTTATTATACATAAAATAATTGTTTTTAATATAAATTAGTTATATATATATTTTTCTTTGTTATTTCGTAACATTTGAATGTGTAAAAAAATGTAAAAAATATAGGGAACGATAATTAAAATTTAATATTAGTAAAAAGGTCCTTTAAGAAATACTTTTTTAATTTATTGTCGAAAATAAAAAAAATAATAGTCTGTGATTATTTCTTTACTGCTGATTTTTCTATTAACGGAAAAGCAGTTATTATAATTATTATAAAAATTTTATAATTCCGATTTTTTAGTTTTTTTTAGTATTTCTTACATGATAGTAAATATTAATGTAATTTAATAATAATAATAATATTATTATTTTATTGTACGATAAACACAATAAATATTGTAAAGAACTCAAAATTAAATGGAGAAGAATGAAGCAGTATTTGACAAGCTCGGCCATTTGATTTTATTATAAAAATCTATAAATTAGGATAAATAATTTTCATTTTTGATATATGTGATTGGCAGTTATCAGAATAAATTAAAAAATATTCAAAAATATTCATCATAAACAGATTTTTAATATTTATGTAATGTTCCAATTCTGTTAATTTCCATATTTTAGGCTGTCCAAAACTGCGACTTTTTATAATTCTTTTTATTTATATAATTGTTTATTTATTTATAATTTTTTTGAATTTCTGAAATTTCGGTGTCGCCTGTGTTTAAATGAATTAAAATCCCTAATTTCAATATTATTAATATTTATAATCTGAATAATATTGTTTAAAAATAAAATAAAATTTAAATAGATAATATAATTTTTTATTTATTTTTTCACATTTATTTAATTTTATCTTTCTTTTTTACATTATTATAATTCGAATTTTGGCCTCCTTTGAGCCTTCTTGAATTGAGATTGAGTTCATGTTTGATAACTTTGAAGATTATGAAGTCTAAGATTCCTATCCCTATTCCTATTTGTGCTTATTGGAACTATGAAGAATTTTTTATTGGAAAATTCGCAATCCGAGATCATCCACTTCCAGGATTCCTACTGGTTTATCTTTGTTTCTTTAAACATTTACTTCATCATAACAATGATTATCTAAAATTTAACAACAATATCATCCACCCGACTCTTATTCTGCTTATAAGAGATATCAAGCTAAGAATAATTGTAATATGAAAAATATGTTAAAAGTAAAGATTAATACAATACATATGATGATACAATTAATATGATTTGATTGGGAAATATTAAATATTTTATAGTAGACAGGATCCGTGGTTAAGTTTTAACCATTGCCTACCTCTTTTGTTGTTGACGTAGAGAATTAATTTCCTCATCTCAAGTTATCTATCAAGAAATGCATCAGTTTGAAATCAGGAGAGTAGTGCAGATCAAGTGATAGTTATTTGAATTCTATTTATCAAATTGAACGGTATCCAAATAGTCAGTTTGATGATCTTCTCAATGGTTTTTAAATGATTCCAAGTGGTTTTCTGATTACAATCATGGCTCGGTTTGACGGGGATTTGATTCGATGACTGCTCTCAAAATTTCTTCATCCCTTGTAATTAGAGCCCCGACCTTGATTGGTCTTCAAAATCTAAATTACTTTATGCAAATTCTGGTATTGACTAACACTAATCTATATATCTTGCACATATGTTTTTGCTCACAACCGCTGTGTTGAAAGGGAAGAATATGGAGTCCCGAAAATACACCTTTGCAAAATATATCATTTTAGAACTGGAAGTTTTAAAGTTATTGGAATAAATATTCAAAGATCAATACATTCATAAACTCATAAATGAATTCAAATAATTGCACATTAGTTAAGAATTAAGCAAACCTACAACTATGAAATTAAAATACGAAATTTCTTATTCCTTAAACTGATAGTTTAAAAATGGATTTTATAATTGGAAGACAGTTTCATTAAATAGATTTATTTTTGATCTGATGAAACAACAGAAATTAGTCTCAATTGACAGTTATACAAAATAAATGCTTTATACACAACTTTTAAATCTAATGAAATTGTTTTACTTCTTGGTATAGTCCAGGCCTCATATTCAAAGACTAGGTTGTAAATAAAGTTCCCGGACGATAAAAAACTGAAATGTTTTTGAGCATAAATTTATTCAAAATAAAGACAACTATTTCTCAAAATAAAGTCCGTCATTATCAATCAATTTGTGGCATGGAAGTGCAAGCTTCCAGATCTGGTCAAAGTACCGTTCGAACAGCATCGAATCAAAGAACTCTTGACAATCTTCGAACTTGCATCCTTTAAGAAAGTGTTGCATAGACCGAAACAGACCGTAAGCGGATGGTGCACAAGGTCGTAATTTGGGTGCAATTCCATAAAACTCCTGTAATTTGTCTTTGCTCTTTTCTGCACTTGTGCAGTATGGGGTTGTCATTTCGGTTTACCATATTCGGGTATTTTTCCTTAAGCTTGTGGTAGACGCGTTCAAGTTGCTAGTGCAGTTGTTCTTAGCCAATTCAAAGTGTACAAACCCTTCAAAGTTCCACCAAACAAAAAGCACGAATTTTCTACTTTGCTTTGGAATTGAAGGTGTCTTTTGTCGCTTCTGAACCCATCATTTGTCTCGATTATGGTTGACTAAATACACCCATTTCTAGTCCGACGTCATAATTCGCTTTCAGAATCGACTTTCCAATGGAAAGTTGAGCAATTTACGGCAAATTTCGACTTACTTGTTTGCTTGTGCGTCGGTGAGTTCTTGCGGATCTTGGTGCGGATTCTTTTGAACTAAACGAAGTTTCTGCAATCTATTCCATACTGTCAAGTGAGAAAGGTCAAGTACAGTCGATAGTGCTTGCTGATGGTTCCACATCCAATGCTCGTTGTAAGTCACTTTTGTTTGAAACAGTAGGTCGTTCAGAATGATGGCGGTCTTCAAAATCAGAGTTGTTTTCATTGAAACGATTGTATCACTTGCACGCAACAGGTCTACCGATTATCTTTTCGCCTTCAATTTTATTGATTTTATCTGTGGCATCTCTATTGTCAATGCTTTCCAGTAATGACGTAGCAACACCCGAATCTTGAATTTTGTAATCTTATAACCAGTATAAGATATTTTCCATCAAAAATAATTTTCTAAAATCAAAGTAAATTATAAAAAAATTGATTATGTGACATTACTTTTGACAAGAAAAATAAATTCTAAGATCGAAATACCTAAAAAAAATTAATGTTAAGCTTGTTCGCAAACTTTATTTACAACATAATAAATTATATCTTAAATTTATTATAACTATCATATTTCATAGAGCTTCATCAATACATTATCTTTTCAATCACGAGTAGATCTTTTTCCTGCATGAATTTCTAATCATGTCAAGTGAAACATAACAGTGACAACATCGGCTTTTGAGTAAACGCATTTCAAATTTAATTGGAATTTTAATAATAATAATAAAATTAATAATAAAAAAAAAAAATAATAATAATAAAATTAATAATGATAATAATAATAATAATAATAATAATGATAATAATAATTATAATACTAATAATAATAATAA
>JBBMKC010212581.1:0-12912 GCA_037834085.1 Bipalium vagum | reverse complement strand
GTCTATTAAAGTATAATGCATAAATACAAATTTTAGAAAGATAAAAGTCGTGCACTTTTTTATGCATCACCCGTTATATATTGTTATTAAAATAAATTCTATTTACAATCTACCTGAAACTATAAGCATCAGAATTAATTCTAGGAAGTCTTAGAAGAAAAAAAAATTAATTATACTAAATAATTGTTACTAAAACAATATTTAGGTTTTTTGTCAACCTACTTTAATTTATCAAATAAAATATCAAAAACAGTTTCTAAGCATGTCATAGATAAAATCTAGAAAAGTAAATTGGCAACAAGTCTTACGAATAATAGACAGAATCATTCAGCTATTCAGTTCTTTAGAATGTTTAGAAATAATTTTTCGTAAGCAATTTACATTAAACATGGGACATAATTAAAAAAAGAAATAGATTGATATTTTCTGAGTCTCATATCACCTTAAATATAAATTGATACATTCCAAACACAAAGTCATATTTGATTTTAACCTTAAATTTTATGAAATCAATAAATATAATTTAAATAAAAATTCTGAAATCCATAAAAATCAAAATTACTTTATTTAATTATTACTGATTATTAAAAAATAAAGTTCATGAGATCATAGTACTCAAAGTTACATTTTACTAAACCTTTACAATAAGCGTTTTCATTACTTTTCTATTTTCTTAAAGTTTCATGTCATATATGGATTAGCACTATTGAAAAATTAACATTTTTCGAATTTTTATAATACTTTCTGAGGATGTGTCAATAATTTAATTTAATGCAAGAAATATTTCACATTTCTCTGTTGATCAATTTTAAAGAATCAATCTAAATAAATTTTTTTATTTTATTATCATTTGTAATAAAGGGTGTACGGGATTTAATGTCGCATTTTAAAAAAGTTAACTGAAAAAACTAGAAAATATTAACAAAATAATTCTGCATTTTTAAGAACAAAAATAAATTTTATTAAGCCAATAAAAATCTACAGATCTTTAAGACGACCATTATACAAATTACGTTTAAAGTTTGTGAGCAACCTAAAACCGCTTTTTTCTCTTTTGCTCAAATTTTTCAATTAGACATTCTTAAATTTACGAGTAGTATCACAAATTTTGTTTAATTTCTTGTAACCTTTCTTGCATAAAGCCCAGAATCTTTCAATAAGTCGTTGATTAAATACAGCAGGTGCATTTATAATCCCTTTTAACATAACCAAGTTTATGGTGATCAAGGTCTTCGCAAGCAATTTTTGAATAATTTAACTTGCTTTACCAGGCCAGAAAATACTAGTAATATCATGATCTGATTTCAGTTTGAAAATAAAAGTTCCTAGACGCTTTTTGATGCTTTCTTCAAGATAAATTTTCTTGTTCACAATAACCTTAGTGATATTTGGTCAGATGCTTGACCATCTTGCAAGATTGCTTGCCATATCAAATAATTAGGATGAAATGTTGATTTTCGTTTTGTTTTAGCGTCAATATTAATCTCGTCATCATCAACAAAATTCTAATACTCACACTACCTGATATTTGACTTGAATCAACCGGACAATAAAACTCATAATCAATTACAACGAATTTCTCGCCACAGGAAAAACTGAAATTTTGTAAAGTTCTATAAGTGGTTTTTTGCAAGTTCTTTCTGATCTTTCACATATTTTGGATCACAGATCTTTTTCTGTTATAATATTCAACCTTCTCTTTGCATCTGATATTGAGAACTTTGAAATCTTTATCTAACACGACGTACACTTTTGTGTTAGGATTGTATTTATAATGGCTCTTATTTAATTGATTATTAGTCAATACGCCTGGTTTTAGACGAGAATTTTTTTTAGTAATTCACTTCGCCAGTATCAGTCTAACGTTTTAAAACATTTGGTCTAAAATGTAATTCTTTCTCCTTAAAGCGTCTAATTTTTATTTTCCAATCTTCATTTGTAACTAAAAAAATTCAACTCAATTCTGATTGCATCTTCTTCTGACTTTTCGAATTCATATTGATTAATTTTAAAAACTATATACAAATTAACCAAGTATATATTTAAAATTAACTAAAACAAAGCAAATAAAAATTAACGTGGGTTTTCCAGGAGTTAATTAGAAAACACAATACTAAAACCAGTACACAAATTAAAATAATCATCAGGGAAGGACAATTATATAAGTACCGTACCATAAAAGAAATAAGGATAAATATAGGTATTTTTCTTATGACGAAGAATACAGAGAATTAAAAATATAAAAAATGATTTTTTTATTAAAAAAAGACATGAAATTTTTGGTGATTTGAAGATAACAAAACTTTATAATCATTGACTGAATTTATTAAAATAAAACTGACATTATAAGGCTCCGTTTATTAGTACTCAATTTTTATAATTTCCTTTAAAACCAAATTTCCAATACAAAAATTTGTCCAACATCCTTTTATTTATTTATGTATTTAGCGTTCAGCACCACAATTGAAACAATGTCACAGTAATAAAAAATTGTTAACAAACAGACTAATTATAATAATTCTTCACTTTTTTTACCATATTGATGAGTCTTAAAAAAGCTATACTTATATTTTAATTGATTATTCAATAAAATTTCAATAAAATTGTCTGAGTCTACGTAACATATCTAACTTTTTTATTTTCTCAGTAGATATACAAATATGAACCCAGCCTTTTCTAAGTACAAAACAGAGAATTTATTTAAGTATTATATTAAAAATTAACTCGAAATATGTCCACAAGTATTGATACCTTGATCCATCTTTCAACGAATAAATTCAAAGAAAGACGAACTCTAAATCTTTTGAAAAGAAGAAAATATTTATCCAATTTTATAAATTCGTCAAAAGAAATGAAGTACTTTATTGAAAATGATGATTGTATTGAGCGGAATAAGTGATAATGCGAAGGGTAAGATCTGGTTAGTAAGGTGGATGATGCAAGACCTAAAATTTTGTACTTTGTAATATTTCGAAACCATCACAAGAACATGGAACTAAGTGTTATCATATCTATATATCTAATATATGACTAATCTTTTTTCTGTAAGAACTCTCTTCAAAAGAATTAAGTGCAATTGATAATGTTAATTTATAATTAATTAATGCAATTTTCTTAAAATATAATAATTCAGCTTGACTTCCATAAATTTTATTTTTTGGATGTTAACATTTTTGGATTTATTTATTATCTAAACAATGGTTTAATCAATAAAAATTTTAAAAAAAATAACATCAATATTATTATTTTTTTTATATATTATTATTTATTATTGATATAAGATTTTTGATCTTAAAAATGCAAACAATACTCCAAGCCAAATTTTTAACAACCTCTGAAAAATCGGACTAACTAATATTTGTACATATTAATTTTTGAATATCTAAAATTTTGAATTAGTTGAATATCTAAAACTTGATCAAGAGACAAGAAATTTTGAATTTCGAAACTATTTTTGTTTTGATGAATAAATTTAATCTTTCTAATTGTTCATAATATCAAGAATCAGTTTACTGTATTAATGCTTGTAAATGTGTGATGAAGGCATTTTCAATAACCAATTTTAATAATTTACCTATTTTAAACTCAAAAAAAAATAATAATAATAAAGGCAATTTAATAATATAATTATAGATTTTCATATTTCTCTTCATTCCCATATTGAATGTCCTAAATGTTTTGACAGTCTAATTAATAAGTAATAAACCTAGTAAATGTGAATGCATATATTTTCACAATTTTCAAATATAAATTTTGAAATCTTTATAAGCAGATTATAAAAATTTTTGAATTCCAATGTGTTAAAAAATTGAATTAGTGCATCACTTAAAATTCAGAAGGCCTTTTTGAGAAATTAGGTTTTTCTTTAAACCCCTAAAATTATTTCATTACATAAAGGCTAATATATACTCTGAAAGCTTTTAAATATAATTCGAACCGCTTTATCTTTCAATTCAACACAAAATGAAAATATTATTTTTTATTTATAACAGGCGACAATGATTTACCAAAATAATACAATATTAATATTATATTAAATATGTAATATTTTATTTAATATTAATGAAAAATGAAAAGTTAATATTTGAAAATATAAAATTCAAATTATAAAATAAATATAATTCATAAGAAAACAAAGTTATTATTAATACATAGAAATCAATCATAAAACAATTTCTCTTTCTAACACCGATAAGACTGTCAATGTTTAAGATATAGTTATTTGTTTAACTGAAAAATTAATAACGTTTCTAAAAATTACTATTTGGAATACATAATTCACTGAAACACTTTAAAATATAGTTATGTAAATTAAATAGGTAATTTTACAATATAAGATAAATGATTATGTAAATTAAGTATGTGAATCAGATTCCCACAAAAAGCAATTCATATTGCTGTAATGTTTATTTAAACAAATTTCAAATCAAATATAAATAATATTTATTCAAATTCAAAAATTATTCCAAAACCTATAAATTTCGCCCTTCAGCTATTAATCTTAATTTTTACTACAAAAATTATTTAATTAAAACAAAGTTTTCTTTTGAAATAAGTCAAAGTTGATTTAAATTCTAATGATATTATTATTTTTTATTTCATAAAATTAAGATTATAAATTTATTCAAACTTAATCAATTTAAAACCTTTTTATTTCTTATCGCTCAATTTATAATAATAATTAGTTGAAGATTAATTGGAGATACCGGGATTCGAATCCGGGACCTTTCGCATGGGCATGGACTGCTTTGACCGCTGAGCTACATCTCCCGACTAGTTTTTAATTTATCTCACAATAATAATGAAATATACAGCAAAGAATGATAGAGAAGTAATTTCAATAGTAAAGGGTGTTTCATAAATATGTATACGTTTTAACAAACAAAAAGTAATCAATGTGTCAATGAACATGAATCATTTTTATATATTATTTTAGATAAATCATTGGAAAAAATATTTTTAATGCCTGGGAAACGTTATGGATCTTGTAGATCTTTGTCAGAAAGTTTGCAGATCTGTATTGACAAGATTACATAAATGTATAGATGTCCAAGGAATGCAAACGTAACTATTTTAATTTATTATATTTTATTATATTACATTTGTTGATAACAATTTTTTATTTGAAGTTTTTGTACAAAAAAACACTTGGATTAATAAACTCGATTGAAACTTAGTTAATTATCTTTGCTTTAAACTCATATACATATTTATGAAAAACCATGTATATCACTATAAAAAGTATAATTACTTATAAATAAAATATTGATAATTTATTAAAGTTTTAATTTTCATGAATAATTTATTATTTATTTATCAATTAATTCTCATTATTCTGATATTAAACTTATTAATTGGAAAATTTAATATCAAAAAGTGTAATATTTACAGTGAATTTAATATACTTAAATCTCGCTTATTTTAAAAAACGCAAACGCAAAAAGTACATTAATAAATATTAATATTTTAACATTTACACCCAATATACAATCACAGTACCAATTCCATTAAATATTTCATGTAATGAAATCTAAGGATAAATTTTAAACTCTTGTGAATACTTAAGTTTGTCATTTTGTTTATCATCCTTTCAGTATCAATTTTAAAACTTGATAATATATAAAGAAATTTGGTCACAGAATTCAAAGAGAATATACAAATAATCTATTGCGAAGCATATGCGTAAATATAGTTTATTTTATATACTTTGAAATTCTCTCACACGATTGATAACATTGTATAATCACCAATTAAAATAAACTTATTTATTCTAACAATAATTCGTTTAAAATCTCCATAGAAAAATGAAGAAGGTTGCGAAAAACTTCAATTTAACAGTATCTTTATAAAAAGAATAATTACAGAAGTTTTGAACTATTTGAATCAATAACTGAATTATTATTGGTAAAAGTTATTCTAAGAGCTGAAATTATTAATTTGATCATTTTTCAATGAAAATTTTCAAGTAATCAATAAAATTATGATAACCAATATAAAAAAATTTGAATTAGTTAAAAAAAAATTATTACTTATTAAAATATAATTCTTAGATACATTTTTTAAAATTAAAAAAATAGAGTTTTTAATAAATAATAAAAAGAAAAACAGATAAAATAATTATTAATAGAAAATCACAATAAAATATTTTTAAATACTTTAAAAATTAATTTACCAAATATCATTAATGTAAATTATAACACTTGAAATGTTTAGTATCGAATAAATAAAGAAATCAGATTTCGTATTTATCAACAAATTAATTTCTTTCAATAATACATCGGATGTAAATGTCGCAACCAATCTTAATTAGCATTTTATTATTATAATTAACTGTAATAGTAATGAAAACTTATAGTACCTAATCCCTCTTAATATTCATTTGTCAACTTTTAATCATTTTATATTGTTAGATAATTTTTTCTTCATTTTTGACAAAAGAATTAAGCTACTTAAAAGCCACAAATAACTTAAAATCAATATGAAAATTACTTGCAATAAATGGACAAAAATTAAGAAGATTAAGTTTTTTACTTTACTTTGGATATAGTTTTTTTAAAAAATTTACTGGCTTTAAAAATAATGCAATTGTAAAAAAATCTCAACTTTGAATGATTCAAATAAAAATAAAATAAACTCAACTATTTTAACCCTTAACAGAATTCAGTCATTTAAGAAAAGTGAGAATTGAAAAGAAAAAAACTAACTCAATCATGAATCATGAGCATTTTTGTGCTGTTTCCTAAGGTAATATCGTGAAGATTTTGATAATCAATTTCTTACTTTCTTACTTATTAAATTAATAATCGTTACAACTGAAAAAGACTAAAACTGTAATGAAGACATCAAATTAAAAAAAAAATTTTTTTTGAATAGGTCTGAATAACAAATATGTATTTATTGTTTTAAATAACAGATGAACATTTGATTTGTTAATTAACGAACGCCTTTGTTAATGTAGTGAATAAATAAATACTCCATTTATTAAATTTATTCTTACTGTTAAATATTAGGTGGTTTAAAAATTAATGTCAGTTTTTATAAATCTTAATGTTTACGTTAGTTTGACTAAGCAATTTTATTTCTTAAATTCATAGTTTATATCATTTTAAAGTGTTCGATTTCCAATATTTCTGTATTTTTATTTAATTTTAGATTGTGGTTATTAATTTTATTTTACAAGTTAATATCAGAATTAAACAATTAGATATCATTTTCTTAAACGAGTTTAAACTTGGTCACAAAGCAGCGAAAGCAAATCGCGACGTTCACGGCACATGCGGTGAACAAAACGACTAACGAACAAACAACAAAACCTTGATTCAAAAAGTTTTGCGATGAAGATGAAGAAGGCCGTAAACGAAAGACATCTATCAATAACAATGACCCATTAATTGAGTCAAATCATGGTAAAATAGTTTGAGATTTTGCGGCAGATTTAGGTGTTACAATTGGAAAAATTTTGAACCCCGCGTAGCAGAACTTTTTAAATCCAAAACCTCGACAATTGGGTTCCACGCAAATCAAAAGAAAAATCACTGGTTTGAAGTTTGCGTAACAATAATGATCATTTTCTCTACCAGATTAACGTGTGATGGAAAGCGAATATTGTAAAACAACCGAAGGCGGTCAGCTTAATGGTTGGACTATAATCAAACTTCACAATATTTTCCAAAGCCAAAGGTACACTAAAAGAAAAAAATGGTGACTGTCTAGTAATCTTTGTCCGGTCTCATTCTTGAATCTGAGCGAAATGATTACGCAGACATTTACTATTACCAGTCTGACCAAATGCATCTAAAATTTTGACATCATCTAGCATTAGTCATTAGAAAGGAACAAATTTTATTTTACAACTTTCGGCCTCACGTTGCACAATTGACCCTATAAAAATTAAGACATTTGGGCTACGAGATTAAACTACATCCACCATACTCGTCAGACCTTTCGCCAACTGCCTACTACTTGTTTAAAAATTTTGACAACTTCTTAAGGGATAAATATTTTATAAACCAAGATGACGCGAAAAATTCCTTTAATGATTTCATCACTTTCAGGACTTCTGAATTTTACGTTACTGAAATAAATAAATTTTTGTGTTTTTCATCAGAAAGGTTCTTATTTTAATTAATAGTTTTTTTTACTCGAAATATATACATTAAAAGTTTAAGGTCAACAACCGACTGTTTTTTAAAAAAACATAACAATATAATTATCAGGGTTACTTTCTTGATAAAAGAGTTTAATACTGAATTATATAAAAGCTTAAACACATTTTAAATTGTATTGGTGATCTCCCATTAAATAATTTAATTATTTTTGAAATGATTAGAAATTGAAATTATTAATTTTTTCACGTAAATGTGAATTATTTATGACCAAAATGTTAATCAAAACAAGTTCAGTATAAACATAGTATATGTTTAATATAAAATCAATAGTCATTAAAAATAATAAAAGCTAAATTCTATCCTTTTTAAAAATGTTTTTCTTGTTATGAAAGAATTTGAATTTATGATGATGCTAGAAAAGACAACTTTGGATTTTGAGTCGCACAATCATCTAAATAACATTAAACACCACAGAAAATTCTTGCAGTAGTCGTATTCTGAATTTAACTTAGTTTATTGATTGGAGTCTTGTGTGTCTAGCAACCTGACTATCATTAATTAGCTTTCACAATTCACATCATATATCAATTGATTTTTTAATAAGTAACAGAGCGTTCCAAACTTTATTTGAAATTTTTACAAAAAAATCAATTACTGAAATAACCATGTAAGCTCAAATTGTTGGTTATAGAGAATGTTCACCTATAGAGAATGTTCACCGAAAGGAAATTTTTAACATTCCGCATATTGCACGGAAAACTAACCTTAAATTATAATCTTTTACCACTAACTGATGAGTTCTTTTATTTCACAAGTAAATCTTTTGAAATAAGCAAGTTAAAAGACCAAACCTTTTCATAACGTAATTTAAACAAAATTTATGATTTTAAGACATGGGAACTAATAAAATCTAAATACAATTTAAAAACCATTTTTGTGATATAAAATTAAACATAATAATTAATAAATAAAATTTACAAAATTGATTATCACTAAAATCGGAGAATCAAGATTAGAAAACATTCGAAAGCCTAAATCAAAGTATGTGAAGAAAAATGACATTTTTCAGTGATTTCTATAAATAGAAACAATCTTGTGAATTAAAAAAACAATTTGTGAGAGAAAAAATCTATTTATAAGCACTATTATTCTTTATCTAATAAAAACAAAAATATTCTGAAGTTGGGATGATATTTTATACAAAATTCGATAGTTTTGTCACAATTTTGTCTAAGTAACGTTTAAAAATTCAAAGAATTCACGATTTCAAAAGCAATTAATAATATAAACGTAAAGTATAAATTTATTAAAATTATAACCATGTAATTGTGATAACGATCCATTTGGTCGACTAATTGAATCGATATGACTGTTCCTGTCTAAATCCAGAAAATTGTGGTGCTGGCGTCTTATTTCACAGCTTGATCTGGTCATTGTGCTAAGATCTATTTGTCGCCTTTGACTATCAGCTTTAAAATTAGAGTTCAGAGAATATAAATATGTAGATCCAATACTTTTATTATAGTGCTCTCGTCGACGTTTCCAATTTTTATTCAAATTTTGATTTAACTGTTTCTTTTTATCTAAAATTGATGAATGAAATCGTTTTCTATTGGAACAATTTTGCTGGGAATTTACTAATTTAGTTGCCTAATTTGAAAAAATGATAAAGATACTATTTATAACAATTTCAAACACACTTTATCAGATTCTATCCAGTTTTTTATTTTCAGTCTTATATCGTTATCTAAAAAATGAAATTAAATTATAAAAAGCATTTTCATAAATAAATTAGTTATTATGAGCGAAATCTTATAGAAAATCATTAAATTTTTATTATATTTACAGAAAATTTTAAATAAAGTGTTAAAAAATATTTATTAAGTTAACTTGCATAAACAAAAATAGTTCAACAGTAACAAGTTGCTAATTCAATAAAAAAACTTACAATTTATAAATGATGACCCAACTTTTACTTTATGTGAAACAAAAGTCGATTCCAACATACCATTTACGAAAATGAAACATCCAAAAGGTTCATTTAGATTAATATTAAATTCATTCCTCAAAGAGAAATTACTGAAATTATTGTAACCTAGATAAAGTTAAACAATTGTTATATTTATTGATTTGCAATGACTATAAGGCAACACACTCGCAAATTTCTAGCTGGTTTGTGTATGTCTATCTACTCTTTCAACTCTTATTTGTCTTGTATTTTGACCTAGAAATGTACACACAACTCTATCCTGGAAATTGTGGGCATAGTCAACAAGCTTATCAATAATTCTCATATATCAAACCAATGAAAATTCTAATTTTTCGATTTCAACATACAGCTTCGATATCAAAATTATATGGACATACAACATTTATTGGTGTCCCATCTTTGTGATGTCACTGTGATATCATGTGCTTTGTTTGCCTTATCTGTTTTTCTGTGATTCATCATTTGTGGCAATATATCCAACAACAAATTAATAATTTGAATGAAAAAACAAAAAAAAATTTTATTTAAAGAAAATTGTGTGATCGAAATAAAAATAAAATAATTTAATAAATTAATAAACCACCGAATCTATATGTAATTTCAATTGATTTGATTTCTGGTTTCTAGCTGAACTTTGATATTTGATGGTAACTTTATAGAAATGGTTATATTGAAATTTGGTATCTCGAACTTGTATAGCTTTTCATATTGTGTGTTATCAACAAAATTTGGCATCAAATTTGTAATTATTTTATTTTCTGTCTCACCATGTTTATAATTCATAGTCATTAATTTATCATCTGATAATGAATTAGTTTCATAGGTGGTATTTCTAAAATCAATTAGTAACTGATTAGACTGATTAATTTCATCGCCTTCAAAAATAGCACCAGGTGATAGTTGAATTATTTTTGGGTCAGTTATCTCATCGCAATTTTCATTTTGGAAGCGCACAAACGATTTTGGAATAGGGCCAACAAAATCTACTGGTAACATGTAACATTTACAAATATTGTTTTTATGCGGTTTTTCATCAGAATTGGCATTTTTAACTACTACCAGTAATGAATATAAGAAAATTATACACAGTATTATTTTCATAAAAAATGATGTAGTAGATAGTTGTTAATATGTATTAATTGGATACTGTAATTCACAACTTTTAAACAAATGGTTTTAAATTATTTATTATTTTTTTATCCCAATACTGTCATTATAAGCGTTTATATTATTATTTTTTTGTTACTGAGTTAGTTATTCAAACACTAAATAGTCTTGCCAAACGTCCGTTTTTCAGCCCAACAGTTAATTCTTAATTGAAATAAATACAAATTGAAAATTAAATAGAATAAAGACCAGTTAATAAAAACTTACTGAAAACCGATTCTGGATTTTAAACGTAGTTATTTATTGACATCGGGTTTGGTATATTCTGCAATCCAATAATATAATGAGGAATATCAAAATATGAATATGTTAAACCTTTAATATTTAATCAAGATTTACTCTGATCTCTTTATTGATAGTTGGATGATTTCCACTGTGTTACGTTTTTATATTACTATGAAACCTTATTGTAACAATTACCTCGTAAACTTAATGACCCTTTCACTTTTGTCAATAACGTGTTCGAAAGTAATTGAATCAAAACAATCACAATGAAACTTTATTTTATCAACACAGATACACAATGATGATCACACAATGAATCAATCTCAACTAAATTAACTATAACAAATACAAAATCGATAAATCGCCCCAAATATACTGAAAAACAAAAAAATCTATAATAGTCAAATCAAATAATCAGATCAATGTAAAAGTCGGATCAAATATGATTAATATAGTCAGTAAGTTAAAATATATAATCAATAAGTTCAATGCTAATTTAAAAAGAAAAGAAAAACAGACAAAGTATAGATTTCACTGCTTTAGAAAACGATGGGTTCCAGGTTTGCTTCATGAGTCAGATCCGGTACGCTCATAAGCGCTTAACAGTGCAGGACCCATCGTTGGCTCCTATCGCATAAAAATGGGCATAAGTATAATAATAAATTTTTCACAAAATTGAATCTTATTTCTGGCTATAAAATCTTCTCAAATAAATCAATGTTTCTTTCGTGAATAATTAAAAATCAACTAAAATACAAATTTTACTAATTCTCTTTTTGTGTTAGTTCATTGAGGACTCAAGTGAAATTTATACTTATCAGATGACTACTCAGTCGTAGGCCAGTATTCTTGATTGAGAATGTTAATTCCCTTTTTAGGCACTTAATTCTATATCGGTCCCTATGTAAGTGTTTGGTTCGACGTTTAATGCGAGAGTTAATCTCGAAAATATAAAATGCTAACTCTATAAATGTAGGTTAGATATGGGCTCACCAACTCCTTCAAAAATAGTGTAACAAATGAGTGTTCTAAAATACGAACTAAGTTTAGCTTAAATCAACTGAGATAACACGATTTTATTACAAAAATATATTTTTTAAAATAATACAACTGTTACTATTATCCTTAGATGTAGCAACGTGTGCTCGTCTGCTCGTGGCTCCTCATTTTTTATAACTCGTTGTGTTCGTAATTCCTCTTGTTAAGATCCTGAGTTGGATGGATAAAAGATGTTAAGACGGAGCTTAGTTAAATCTTAGGTCTCAACGGTTGAAGGTTGCTTTAGGTTGTGTTGGATATGGTAATTAATTAATTCAACTGAGGAAACGATATCAGGTTTAATACCTTTATTTAATCGAATAAAGTTAAACAAATGAATAACAATGTGTGATATCGACCTTGACTGATAGTAGAGAAGTTTAT
>JBBMKC010212570.1:0-12912 GCA_037834085.1 Bipalium vagum | reverse complement strand
TAAAATATTCTTACAGTCCAGGCTTCCTTTCCACTTTAGAAATAGAGTGGTGGATACCCTAACATTGTCATCACCTTCGGCTAAACAATGTGAGGGGAGGGAAAAAAGGGTTGGATTTGACGAGCTTGTCAGAAAAACATTGAGATCAATCACCGACACCCCATTGATCCAAATTACAAATATTTCATATTTGTACACCCCCACGGCACTTGGTGGTTTTCGGGATAGTCTCAGCGTACGATGAATACCACATTTGCAGTGTGGTGCAGGGCATTACGATTTCTGACAAGCAATGACAAGCACTGTAAGTCACTCTTGACCCGATCCTTACTACACAATGTAAGGAAAAGGTTTCGTCTAGAAACTTCGGTCGACCTAGATTTGGCATTGAATGGCTAAGCGATAATATCAAAAGTGATCTCAATGCTCAAAGCACATGGTGGACCAAGGTACGAGTTTCCGTGAAGGCTCTTCGATCCAGAAGTATGGAATGTAAAATTATCAAGGCTCAAGATAATTTTTACACCGAGATCATTATATATCATGAGTAATTTGACATCCCAAGGCTCAAGGGACGAGAACAAAAATGATACATAAAGATCTCACGAACAAACCAAGGTTGATGAAACAGTTCAATATCCGTTGCTCACGGTATATTGGATGATATAATCTCCCAAGGAATGTTACTTATCCCTAACTCTTATCGCCTGAGTAGCCTGAAATACTAAGGCTCAATAGTTTCATGGCAAAAAGAAAATAAGAATTAGGAAACATTGTGTTACAATAGCTACATCTTTTATTTTTATACCGTTGAAGAGGTATCTTTTTATGGTGGATGGTAGTATTGTATAAAATCTATAGTAAAAAGTATTTTTAATTTTCCTGATGGGGTAATTCCTGAGAACCATACACATTTTCCAATACCCTTTGTAAATTCCGAAAAAGAATTGTAACGTCTTTTTTGTGGTTGTTGTCCTGTTTCTGTGATATATTTTATTTTTTGACGTAAGACATAGGGTTGTTTTCTCGGAATAAACATATGGGTGATGTGCATGGGGAGTTTGGAAATACAACCTCTAGAGTTAGATAAGATCAAGTGTCTGCTGTTTCGTGTTGGTTTGATGTGTGAATTGGTTTGTTGTTTTGTCTTGATATGATGTATTAGGAAGGACGATCAGGGGTGAACACCTGCGCAGCCGATGAAGAGCCGGAGAAAATGATGATAAACAATCTCAACACCAAACAGGGCATAGATGGCAGAAAAGAGAAAATAAAATTCTGCAAAAACTTAAAAAACAATGTACAGATGGATCTAAAGGGTTTAATAAAATAAATGTTTTTTTATTAAATGAATTTAAATTTCTTATGGATTTGATATTTAACTGTCCTGTAATAGTTGTTTAGGCAACTAAGCGACTGAATGAAAATTATTGAAGCATAATTAATAGGGTGGTTAGTTATTTCTATTAAGATTGGTTAATATATTCGATAGAAATATTTTAATTAATTAATCTGATTTCAGTCAATATTGTATTATTGGATACAAAAGATATTTTCAACCACTGCTTATTGATTAAGCAGCACGATTTGTACATATCTGGTTGATCCTACCAGAAGTCATATGCTTATCTCAAAGATTAAACCATGCATGTCTAAGTACACAGACTTGTAATCTGAAACCGCGGATGGCTCATTATAACAGATATGATTTGAGAGATTTAATCTTTATTGCTTCAAAATAACTGTGATAATTCTAGAGCTAATATTTAACAGAACATTTTATTTAAAATTTTGTAGCACTTTATTTTGAGAGATTTCCAACTACCCTAATCATCATAAATATTCTTATTATTATTATAAAAATATTATAAGAAATTATTTTTTAAAAATGTATAGAATTTAAATTAAGATATAATTAAAAAGGAATAAAAAATTAGGTAAAAACTTAAAATGGAAGCAAAATAATTTTAAAAAAATAATGATCCTAAGTTTGAAGGATATAACTGAATAAGGCAGACAAAAATAGATATTGTAAGGACTAACAAAAGCAGACAAAAACAAAATTTATTACAACCCCAGTCGACCTCTATTTCAATAAACAGTCAAACCACATTCCAGATGAATAAATAAGCTAGGTTTTACATAAAGTTTGATATATATATATACTCATCTACAATCAACTCTACATTACCCAAGACTGATCAAATTTTATAATAATCCATTAATCAGTAATTTTTATTATTTTGCTATTATTATTTATATATATTTATCTATCGCCACTCTTTGTAATTTGTATTCAAATTACACAAGAGATAATTTAAAATCATTAATTTTATCTCCAATATAAATAGTCTTGAGTAGCTATGATTATTTTTCTTTTTCTTGAAATCTTCCTATTTTCTTTTTTTTAACAGCTTACAGAGCGGTTAGGGTTGGTAAACTGTCTCAGGTCTTTCCACAGCTTATAAAATAAATGTGAAAGGATTCTCTTAACCCTCATAGGTTCTTATTAACAAAGTTGTAATATTATAATTTTACCCATAATAAATTTAAATATCAAATTTTAATACAATGTCTTTATTCTAATCCAATGATAAAAAATTTTGTCACTAAGAAAGAAGAACAATTAAAAGAACAGTTAGAAATTACAATAACTATCAGAAATTAAATAGTAAAAACATTAGAATGTCATCTATAATAGTTGACAACATATATATAGAAGAAAAAGTACTGTCGGGATCTGGTTAGAAATTTGTTAATATAAGAAGTATTCAATTATATCTTTTCAAATATCAAACATTAGTAGGTTCATCTTATTTTATACTACCTTTTCAATCACCATATTTAGTAAACATAAAAAACAATGATAATAAATGTTGGATCATGTTTTTTTGACCGACTCTCAACATACTTGATACGATAATAATATAAGTAATAATTGTAGTAATAACTGACTGGTTTTTTAAAACATAATTGCATGGGTCAATTGCATCAAGCATGTTTTTTGACCGGTCAATCGTATCAAGTATGTTTTTTGACCGAATTGGTCAAAAAACATGATCCTTAAATTAATATTGAATTTCCTATAGAAATAGATGTTAAAATATTTCATAAGCAGAATAATATTAATGTAAATATATATTTGAAAAAATTAATGAAAGTAAAACAATTAAACAAGTAAAATTTAACAAGTTAAACAAGTAAAGCATAAAACACTTACATGGTTTAACAAAATGAATTACAAAACTTTAAACTAGAATTGACAACTATAAATAATCTGAATTATATATAAACAAATTTATTTAATTGAAAAAGTGTTGAATTTTTTGTTCTGGACAATTTAATGTATCAGATTGTATATGCTTATTTTGTAACCTACAATGTCGAATCCAGTGCGGATTTTGTAACCCAGAATGTTAAGCTCAGTGCTGATTCCACTGGTATAAACAAAAGACTCGAATTAATTTTATACAGAAACCATTATTATTGAGAATATACCTTAAAAATAGTTATTCTATTTTAGTTCAATCTGAGTATTATGAGTTTATTGGTAGTTACATAATTAATGAATTTATAATCTTTTTAGATAATATACGTAAATACAAGATTAACACATAGTAAAAACTACTAATATTCCAGTAATCATGAATAAAGAAGACAAAATTAATAACGTTAATTCAACAATTTGTAGATATTTTTTAAAAAATTTAATATTGTAGACACATCAAAGATGCCTACATGATCCAAAAGTAATCGATGATGATCATTTAAGTGGAAAACATTGAGAAGCATCCCATAATTCATGTAATATAAATTGATAAGACATTAAAATCTTCTTTATTCAATTTTATTTCCATAATTTTTCAAAATACGATTTTCATCTATACTTCATAGAGTTACTATCTAAATTTCCTAAAGAAAACTTTAAAATAATACCACTTAAATACCACAAAATTTGAGTTATTTGCTTCTAAATTAACATTTGAAAGATCTAAAATGTTACAGAAAATATAATTGCATGTCACATGAAAAATCTAATATAAAATTTGATAAATTTAATTATATAGGATTTTTTGTATTAGAATATTCTAAATTAATAATGTATGATTTTTTTACATAATTGTGTAGAAAAAGAATTATCTGAAAAATATAAAAATTATTTTGGTGAGACTGATTCTTCATTTATTGAATTTATCTTAGATGAGAATGAAACTCTTATAGATAAAGTAAATAATGAAATTATTCAGATAAATTATTGTTTTAAACGGAAGTACACCTAATTCTCTTTTTATGCGATTTTGAAGCAATGCGGTTTATTTTTTAATGAAACTATATTCTTTTTTATGCGGTTTTTAAAAATGTTTATATATTTTGTATATAATTTTATACGGTTTTATTAAATTTGTTTGTTTAAATTTGTTTAAATAAAAGTTTTTAGTTTTTAAAAAGTTCTTTCAAAAATAATTGTAAGTCAATAATTGTAAGTAATAATTGTAATTTAATTTAAACTTCATTTATTATTTCTTAAGTAAAATGTGTGACAGTAAAGTTAAGCCACAGAAAAGAAGTGCAATTTCCCTAGAAACCAAAATTATGATACTTGATCGCTTGACAAATGGAGAGAAATCTATAACAATTGGTAGATATTTAAAGTTGGGTGATTCAACAATTAAGCAATTGAAAAAAAGATAATAATACGGAAATCCATTAGATCAGGTACAAATTTGAGCGCTAAATTATCATCATATTCAAGAGACCCTTTAATAGAAAAAACAGAAAAAGCCCTCGTAATTTGAATTGAAGATTGACTCAAAAAAGAATTAATATAAATTGATATTTAATAAAACAGAAAGCTCTACGGTTTTACGAACATATAAGGGAATCAAAGTCATCTACATCCTCATTTTCGGCTAGTACAGGATGGCTAACTGGTTTTATAAAAAGACTTTCGTTCTAAAATATGAAGATAAAAGGTGAGGTTGCTTTTGGAGACCAAGAAGCCGGTTAGAAAATACCCTGAAGAGTTTGCCAAAAATATTAAAGATGGTGAATATTGTGCAAATTAATTTTTCAACGCTGACAAAAGCAGGTTATTTTGGAAAAATTGCCTAATCGTATCTATGTGGTTTTAAAGCTGTCAAAGATCGAGTTACTTTACTGGTTTGCAGCAATGCATCTGGAACAGTGTTGAAACCACTGCTTGTAAATAGATCTTTAAAACAACCTCTTGGAAGATATGCGAAAGAAAATCAAAAATAATTTTTGTTTTTCTACCATTATAAAATCCTCTTTCAACAATATTACAATGAATTATCATTTTATTTATCTTTGAAATTTAACTGGTCCTGATTCATAATCATCTTCTTGATAAGATCTGTTTTCGAATCATAATATATCACCAATTGAAATTTCTGGAAAAGAAACAATACAACCTTCAGATATTTTTATTACAAAGTTTGAAGAAATTGAATTACATTAATTGTTATAAAATATTCTTCTGGTTTTAAGAGTTCTAATTCTTTATACTTTTAAGTCCATTCTCAATACAAACAGATATATCAGAAATTTCATGTTCCTGGAGTTACTCTTATCTTTCGAGATTCTTTTTCCATATTGAATCTGCAATATTACATATTCTTTTTTTCAGTAACATTAAAAATAGAATTATATGTTGAAAAATAATTTAGAGCTAAATCATAATTAAAACTTAAATAAAGATTTAGAGGCGTATCTAACTTAAGTTTTATATCTGAATCTTTACCTTCTACAATGAATGATGTTGATAATTTTTTAGATAAAAGATTTGATATTTTTTGTAGAGATTTATTTTGTATTTATATTTTTGAATATATATATTAATCAGAATCTAAATCAAATTTAACCTTTATTTTTTCACAATAATCATCAGTTATAATTTTTTTCTTTTTAAACTTATTGAATATTTTTAAAATTAAATGATCAAGATTATCATGGCCTGAATTTTTAGTAAATAACTATTTTCTTAAATTCATAAATTTATCAAGTTAATATTTTGGTTTATAAATTTATATCCTTCTCCATTTCTTTTTAACTTTATCTTTTTTTCTAATTTGGTTTACTACTACTATTTATATATTTTATTAAATCTAACTGTTTCTCCATCTAATTAAAATTATAATCTTCATCATTATATTTTAACATAGCTAATACATCTTTTGTTAATTTTATTTTTTCTGGAGAATCAACTAAATTCTTTTCTAAATATTAGGTGTAAGCATAAATCTTAGTCCATTTTTTAAAAAAATTGAATGTTTTTAAAAAGGTAATATATTTATTTTATACAACAGGGATTCTAATTTATTACGGTTTTAATTTATTAAATGGAGGTAAACCATAAGAATCGAAATACAAACCTCTTTGCAAATATTTTTATAATATACAACCTAAATAATTCTTTTTTGATTTAAATTTGATAATTAATGTTTTTTCAAATTTTGTCTCTCTTTGAGTTCATTCCTCATTAAAAATTTTAAAGATACCTATAAATATTCAGCTATATCTATTAAATCAAAATTTGAAGTTGTAATAATCCCATATTTACAGAAGACTTCTAGCAAGCTTTCATGAAGACATTGTCAGAATTCGTGGATTAGTTTTTATTTTTTAAAGAAAACCTTGTTTTCTCAGAGCTTTGCTCAAATCCAGACATTTTTAGAATTTAATTTTAGAAAAATATTTTTACTCCTTTTTGTAAGGCTCAAAAGATAAACCATTTCATTGTTTTATTACTTTAATTTTATAATTATTTAATTCTTTATTAAGTGGTTAATTTATTATTTGAAATATTTTTGTTTAAATATAGGTTTTGAGAAGATTAAAATTGTTATTCTCAACATGACTGAAGACAAAGAAATTGTGGCAGCTAACAAATCTTATTCTTAATCAATTTTTGTAATGATTCTTAAAATTCTTTTTTCTCAGATTTATCTAAATTATCATATTCTAAACGATTGAATCTCTTAATCATTTTCCAAAATATGGATCGAAATATAAAACTGCTTCAGATGTAACTTCTTTTTAAGGTTTATGTTTTTCCAATTTTATTTCTTCTTTTTCTACATTATATTTTTGATCTTCTAAAAATTTAAAATTATATATTAACGATTTTTCTAGGTATATAGTTTTACGGATGCTTCTCTTCAAAATTAAAAGGAAAACGATATACGATTTTCAGATTTCATTATTTGAGTTTAAAAAAATTGAAAAGGCGAATCCCTAAAACCGTATACAGTTTTCTTTTAATTTCAGCTTTTATAATTTTAATAATTCTTTTAATTATATTTTAAAATTTATTAATGTTTTGAATGGTAATAATATATCTAATATTTTTTCGCCATTTATTTCTATAATTCCATATACAATTGGATTTGTATAATAAATTTTATTTATAATAATAAATATTCCATTAGTCCATTTTAAGGTAGATCTTTTTTAAATTTATTTTTATTTTTAAAAATTCTTACATGGTCACTAAAAGATATTTAGGTTTTAATTTTAATGGATTAGTCGAAGGTTCTATCAACTTTGTCGAATTAATAATTTCATTTTCATTATTTTTAATTTTTCAGGGTTTTTAGATGTTTCATTTGGGGACATTCCAACTGAACTATGGATTTTATTATTGTAAAAATTAACTAAATTTTGTGAAAGATGTAAATATTTTCTGTTACCTTGTTCGTTAATTTTTTTTAAAATCATATTCTTCGAAGTCTTATTAAACCTTTCTATTACTATAGCTTTCCCTTCATTATCTATTGAATAATTTTCTATTTCATTATCATCACAAAAATCCTCAAATGTTTTATTGTAAAATTCTGTACTTCTATCAATCCAAAGTTTTTCTGGTTTTCGTTGGTAGTCTACAAATATTTCATCGAATGCATTAGTTATAGACTGACCTGTTTAGGTACAGCAAAAGCATATGTTGTATATAAATCAATTATTGTTAGAATTATTTTATAAGAACTTTCTCCTGATATAAATGTTAAATCTGTTAACCAAATATCATCTTTATTAAAAATTTTTTAGGATTTCTTAATTATTTATGAAGTTCAGTTATTAGTTAATTTTTATTTTCTGGTTTTAATTCTTCTTTGCCTTCAAATAGTTTTTCATTTGCAATATTTTCAACAGCTCTTGGTAAACCCTGGCAATATAAAACTTTACTTTTCATAATTAATTTTACAATAGTTCTTTGAAGTTATTCTCTTGGAGTTGGATTTTAAATATTGTTTATTATATGTATCAAGCAAAATTTCATGTATCAGGCAAAAATTATCATGATTGCATTCGAGAAACGGAATAATATCATTTATAATCCAAACAATAGCTTGAGAATCAGCAACTGAGTCCATAGGCTTACATTCACATAAATATGTTACACTTGGATTTTCTAAGGTACCCATGAGTACATTTATAAACTTCTGTTCGTAAACTCATCCAAAACTGAAAATATACATTTTTTTCAATATATATTTTTATTCGAAATATTTCCTCATCGCAAAGGAATAGTTGCTTGAGCGACAATTTTTTCACTAAGCAGAGGATGCCCAATAGACAAAAATAAATCAGAAGATTCTGGTTTCGTATTTTATACAAAGGTATGTCAGCAGATAGAAAAAAATAGACGTTTAAGGCAAAATCATTGTTGATGAACATATTAAGGACATAGCAGCAGTGTTGCAAAGATTGAAAGTGGCAGGTCTGAAGGTAAAACCTACCAAATGCGAATGGGCAAAGAGCGAAGTCAAGTATGTGGGTCACATAGTATCAGGTTCAGGAATTAGACCAGATCCCGAAAACATAAGGAAACTTGAAAATTTCGGTATTCCCAAAAACACAAAGGAGGTGAGAGAATTTTGGGATTAGCAGGCTACTACAGAAGATTTATCAGAAATTATGCTAAGATAGCAACACCGTTGAATGATTTGTTGAAAGAAGAAACTAAAGCGTTGAAGAGAAAAACCAAAAGAGAAAAGAGAGTAAATATTATCGAGAAACAAGTAGACAAAATCGTATGGGGAGAGAAGCAACAAAAGGCTTTTAAACAATTAAAGGAGATGTTTTTTCTACAGCCAGAATGGAGATACCCATAGATAACAGAAATACGACCGTTAGCTGAACCGTGTCTGAAGATGTAGCTGATCAACCAAATTTCTAGTTTCAAGCAAGTAGAAGAGTGTTATGTATAACAATGTATTATGTATGAATGAGTATGGAATAATTTAGATATGTTGTTTTTCATAAATTTATTAAGCCATATAATTAAATAATTCTCTTTTTAAACATTTTTTTGAAATCTTCTTTTCGTTTTTTTACCTTCTTTGTTTTTTTGTGGTGTGACGTATCACCAAATGGGAGAGCGAAAAAAAATCTTGTTGCGTAAGTCGTTATTTTATCGTATATTTAACGCAGCGAGATCTTATCAGTAATTATTTAGAAATTTCAATATAACCAAATCAACCAAAATATGGAAAAAGTTCATTCCGGCGCGAGGCCCATTACAGTACCTTACTCTTTCTTTATTGTCTAAGAAGAAGAGAAAATTACCAGAATATTAGATTTAGCGGATAAGAACAGTCCTTGACCTATACAAAGAACACTTCCTTAACCCTAATTAGAGACATTTAGATGATAAAAGCTTAGTTTAAGAAACACATTGGAACCATGAAGTGGTTTCCGAAGTATCCACGATTCCCAATAGACTGGAGAGAAGAAAAATAGATGACTGACAGATGATAAGCATAGGCAGAAATGTTACGGCAATCAATTTAGGTTACCTCAGTCGTAAAGGACGAACTATCAATTTGTCAGAACCGATCGGTCACTAATCCTGAAGAAAAGAGGAAAAGAAGTCAGAGTAGAAGAATTTTTCCCAGAGACGTAAACATCAATCGAGATTAAGAAAGAAGAGAGCATGGGGTGCTACTTATTGCAAACCTAGCCCATGATAGTCGAATTTTTAGCTGGGCAGAGGAGTCATGGAAACTCGCAAGGAAGGAAGAAACAGAATTGGAGGTAATCCCGGAAGAGAGATGGTCAAGAAGACAACCATATGTAAACAAAAAGTGGCTCAGGAATCCGGATATGAGCCAGATAGTGTTAATAGATGTAAAAGGGGGAGGGACTCATTCCTCACCAAGATGCTCCTTTTTGGAGCAACATTAACGGATACTCGTCGGGATTTTGCCTACCGAGCATTGATAACTCCGCGAGCACAGGTGACGGATTATCGAGCATGTGATCACGGCATAGAATGATAGAAGGCCAAGAGGATGAGCTAGAAGCGAAAAAGAGGTTGACGAAGTTATTAGAGGAAAAGTAGTAGTAGGCTATGACTTGAAGAAAGCGCGCGAGACCATCGAGTGGACTGCAGTTGGATCAGAGATTACTGGGATCTGGCAGCACTGTCCGTAGTGAAGTCAGATGGACTTATAAGTCCAAGAAGAGATGGGACAGTATCATTGCACATGGTGATCCAATATTATGCCAACCGGAAGATAGTAGATCGGAGAGGATCCTTTGCACTGCAGTGAGACGTAATATTTATGCTGAAGTACTCAGAGATAGATGCATAGATGATCTGAGAAAAGGGCTAGTAGACACAGGGGAGGAAATCCAGAAACAAAGAACTACCCACTTGAGCAACCAAGTAGTAAGGATATGGAACGATATGGATATCTCCGCCTGTCGATATTGACGATAGTCATAATGACTTTTAACCCATGATGTCGAGGGAAGAGCATGAAAGAAGGAGACAAAATAATAAGGAAGAAGAGATGAGAACTGTGGTGACAGATTTCACTAAGAAGATCAGTCTGCAAAACCCAGCCGGCAAACCAGTAAAAGAAAAGTGAGGACGCCTACTACAACATGGGAAGATCAAATAATAGAGGATGATGAGGATGTCATAATACGGTTAGAAAGTGTTGACTTGACAGGAGACTCGCCAGAGGAGGAGGATAAAGAAGCATAGGAAATAAAGAAGAAGAGTAAGAAGGAGCTTCAAGAAGTACGCCAAATAAAGTTAGAGAAGAACAAGCTTAGACTGAAGAATTCCTTAGCAGAAATTCATGTTCTAAGCCAGAAATGTGGATGGGAGTGGAAGAAATAGTGGTAAGGTCAACAAAAACAGGACAGAAATTTCTTTTAGTAAATGACAGGAAAAAAAAGAAATGGGTGGGACAACCTAAAAGGGAAGAAGTGGAACTGAAACGAGCCAGAGCCAAAAAGAAATGTGCTGGAACAGCAAGAGAGAGGAAGGACTAAAATTAAAACTTAGTGATTATCGATGTTGTATTAGATAAAATTTTTTAAAGTCCGTGTTAGTTGTTTTTAAAGATTTGGAATGTCGGAAAGAAAAAATGTCTCCACCACAATCATATTTGATAGAGACATCAATTCGTAGATAATTGTTATATTTTTGAAACTTTTGTATAGTAACATTTTACTTTATGGTATGACATGATAGATGTTGAAATTATTTTATAAATGCAATTTACATTTTTAATATTTTTTTCAACTGATACATTATAAAAAGTATAATAATTAAGAATATCAGTATCCGTAACATTTGGAACGGCTTCAAATGAAATTTTAAATGTATGCAAGGAAACCAATAAAGAAGCCACTAAAGCATCAAATTCTGCAAGCGTTTTCTAACGACCAGTCTCTATATTTCTCATCATATCTGTAATTTTAAATAATTTGTTAACTAAATTTTAATAAATTATTATTATTATTTATTAGTAAAATTTAAATTAATATGAATTGAAATTTTCTCGATCAGTTAACTTTATAAAGAAATAAAATTTTTATTAAAAAATAATTTTTATATAGGTACAATATTTGTATACTTATATTTATTGTAATAAATTGCATCGTCAGATTTAATTGTTACAGTTTGTATCATCAGATTAGATTGATCCGAATCGTTAAATCTTCTAAGCCTTAGAAAATTTAACTAAATAAGCATTTATTGAGATTATTTCGAACATGTCGGAACTGCCTATTAAGTTTTTGTTCAAAACAAATTCCACGTGCCTCTTAATTTCATGGCTTCTCTTTTTTTACTGATTTAAGGGTTTTGTCTGATTTCTTTGTTTTGTCATTTCTCAGCGAGTTTCTCTGCATCCTATATCAGGTTCTGATCATGTCCTAGATGATTATATGTGCTGCAATTATGTAATAATTAATACAAGTGATCATTAAGACCTTTATTTTTTATTAATAACAAAATGCACTTGGTCGGTTGTCAATACAATAATAATAATAATTTTTATTATATTATAATTATTGTATTTATATCTTTTGTACTGATACCCATTCGTTTCTTGAGGTTCTGAGAAAGTGTAAATCAAATAAGCTTCCCGCTCTGAGAGCTCTGATCAGTGGCTATCGACCTTGAAATAGGTCACAGAATTGTGAATCTTCACACGAAAAATAAAGACACTTTATTATAAAATTAGAGGCTTATTATTTTCAAAAGAAAACGTCTATTATTAATGGAAAAGTAGCTCATTATTGTGATAATTATAAATTTTTATTCGTACTTATGTCCGTGTTCGGTCAAGCTCAGCCAAAGACGAATGACAGAAGACTTCCAAAATTTATTTCTTTCGACAAATGTTATCCATCCATTAAATAATGTATGTCATACCCAATTTTTTGGTCATTATTAAATACTATTAAATATATATATGTGGAGACTACGTCAACGTCAACCCACAACAGCAGAATCAGTAGGATCAGCAAAAATAGTTCCAAACAATCCAGATATTCAATCCTAAAAAACTTAATTATTTGTGATCATAAACTTTATAATATTAGTGTTAACAATTATGTGTGAATTTTTAATCATCCTGAAAAACTTTA
>JBBMKC010212560.1:0-12913 GCA_037834085.1 Bipalium vagum | reverse complement strand
ATAATAATAATAATAATAATAATAATAATAATAATAATAATAATAATAATAATAATAATAATAATAATAATAACTTAGTCTTCTTTATATAAATTTATTAAATTCATTCTGTTAGTCTTATGTGTGATAATAAAGGTGCTTATGTTTTAAATTCTAAATTCCAAATTTAACACAGTTTTGCTAATTTTTACCCAATAAAAGTAATAATTAATAATGATAATAAGTTTATAATAAACAAAAATAATAATTTTTAAATATTTTTAGACTGTTAACAATTTTTTTCATTATTTAATTTTTTTTAATAATATTTTTTAATAATTATCTTTTTCCTTTTTGAAATATTACAATTATTATAAGAAAAATCAATTGTAGTCATTTTATTGGTCATTTTTATAGATTAAAAAGTTAATTACGCCCAAATTTGAGTTAGATTTTTAAGATGAAAAATTAACATTCTTAGATTTGAGTCTAGTGGTTCAATTTTTTTGAAATATAACTTCTCGATTCATGAAACGAATTTTAGGCGTATTCCTGTAATATATTTAGCTAGTCATTGCGAATTTTTTATTTTTTTTAACTTACGATATGAGAGATAACCTCAAAATTTTCCTTTTACCATTATTCATGATTATTTTACTGCCGTTTTGAACCATAACAAAAGTAAGACCTCATAGAACACAGTTAAAGTTAAAATTAATTGTTGTAAATAAACAGAAATAATTTTTAATTATGTTTCTTGTCCTACTCTAGAGATAGATTAGTTTCAGATTTATTTTATGATAACAAATTATTTATTTACAAAATTAAACATTTTTTACAACATTTTTTACAGTTGTCTTCCTCTTCCAGGTCTTTTGGTTGATTGGGGTTTGAAGACATTGAATAACTTCCAACAATTGATTTAAAAACAGGAGAATTTGAGTCCATATGAATCTCTCCCGTAGCTATTCGATAAATTCTTTTGGCAATATCATCCAAAAGTTTTGAGATATCTGACAATAAAAATATCTAACATTATAAATAAAAGAACATGGTCTTAAGTTTTAAAACTAAAAAAATAATAATCTGAAAAATTTAAAAGTAACAGATCAAGGCGGATGTTTTAAATTTTGGTAGTTATTAAAAATAAATAATCACATTTTTTCATAATTAAAATGATATTATATTATTATTTATAATTAATTTGTTTTGGATATTAAATAAAAGGATACTGTCAGACCAGTAAAAAAGGTCGAATTCCGGGGACGTACTAATTACCTATATGTGATACCATGTGGTTGAATCCCATTGGATAAATAATTAGTATCGAAACCTGATGATATCCTCATGTTGGTCTGGATTGACCAGGGAACTAGGTTGATTTCTGATTGACACACAGAAAATGTCCCTTTTGTTGATGATCCCTTATGTTTGATCTCCATAGGATATAAATCATTTTTTCATTGCCAAAGATATCCTTAAGTTAGCTTTGTCTGGTTAAAACAACCAAAACAGATGACAAATAACTAAAGATGTAGTCAATATATCAGAAACCAATCAAATTGACGAAGAGACTTTACTTTGATGTACCATATATTGTTATATTAAATTCATCCATGAGTAAATTATTTGAAAGAAAACAGTTTTAAACAGAAATCGTATTACTCTTACTACAAACAGAGAATTTGTAATTATATACGTCAATGACTGATAAAATCATTAAGCTACTCAATATTAATTTTTTTTCAAAAAGTATTGTCTATTAACTTAAATTAATTGCAAGTCAATCGTGATTCAAAATGGATATTACACCCATCAAACGCACGGAGATCATAACTTTACACGAACAAACATCAAAAAAATTTCGAGAGACTGCTTCAATTGCTGGCGTGAGTCTTGCAACTGTCAGCTGTATCATTTACTTAACGCAAATGTAAGTGTGGTCGTGAAAAGAAAATCACTGCAAGACCTGATGCATACTTACTGTGTAAACACAAAAAGATGCATTTAATATAGGTTCTATGCATTGAGTATAGATTTGAAAGAGAAAGGAATCCAAATTAGTTCTTCTACAGTTTGCAGACGCCTTATCTCAGCTCTTCGATGCACCTAAAGACCTGTCAAAAAACAATTTTTAACAAAAGTAATGAAAGGAAAATGGTATAACTGGAAAAAGAGGTACCAGAATTGGACTATGGAACAATGGAGAAAATTTCTTTTTAGCGATGAAAGCCATTTCTTTGTACAAGGTCAGGGAAATCAATATATTCGTATATCACCCGGAGAGAACCTTCGCGATTGCCACATAGATAAGTGTCAAGCAACAGTTAAAAAAGATGTTTTGGGGGTGTTTTACTTATTATGGTATCTGAAAATTGCAACCAATCGAATGAATGATGTGTTCACAACAATATGTTGAAGTTTTCCAGAAAGCAATTGTTACAGAGCTGCAAAAGACGTATCCTGACGGTTCTGAAATCTTACTACATGCCACACATCTAAAATGGTGAAGGATTTCATCAAAGAAAGACATATACAATGACTTGATTGGCCCGGTAACTCTCCCAACCTTAATCCAATTGAGAATTCCTGGATTCTATGGATTGTACCACGATGGAAAAGCTAATTTCGGCGATGAATTAAGTATGGTGCAAATGTGGAGAATTCAAAAATCCTAAAAGCTTCGAAAAAACAATTTAAAAATTTTCTGAATCACATTTTGTGACAATTATGTTATAATTAATGTTTTTAATAAAATTTGTTTTATTTAATTCGTTTCATATCTTGTGTAAAAAAAATTTTCCCCAAAAGTTTCGTTAGAAATAAAAAATTATATATATAATAAAAAATATAATAAAACATAAATAAATAATCATTATTATTATTATTTTGTATAAAAGTACATACATTAAAACAAAAATATATATATAAATATTTTAAAAAATAATATAGTAAGTAGAACTCACTAAAAATAGATTATAGGAGAAAATTAAATATATTAAAGTTATTAGTAATAAATATTGTAAAAAAAATAAATATAAATTACTATTTAAAGAAAATATTACGTACTATTTGTAAAATTTATAAGTGCATTTTTTATTTACAAAAGGCATAGAAAAAATATTCATAGACAAAATTATTACGAACGGATCACGCCGCGATACAGAAAAAAATATTTATAGAATAGAATCATCACGAACAAATCACACAGCGATCACGAATAAAAAAAATATAAAAGGACCAAATCATTTCTAAGTAAACAGATAGTCCAAATTATTCATTCAAAAAATTTATGCCCATAGTGATTTTTTACTGCTTATTATAATATATATTTTAGAGAATACATTGTTAAGAAATTAACAAGTATTCTTTTTATTTATCAATAAATAATTAAATTAAGTAAAATATTTTAATTGATGTTACACAATTATCATTTAATAAATAAATAAATAATTATAAAATCAATTTTCTAAATTGATAATTTTTGCGAATTACAAAATTATATAATTAAAGTTCTTCAGAATAAATGTTAGGGTCTAGCCCTGAAATAAACTATTTTTTTGTTTTTTCTTCACTTCTGAAGCAGCATTTTGGGTTAACAGTTCACATACTAATTAGGGTAGTGAATTGCATTTCTTTGAGGAATTTTGAAACACTGGTATTTTTATCAGTGTGAAAAAACATGCTTCCTTTAATTAACCGTAACCTTGGAGAATTGTTCTTAAAGAGGATTGTTGCAATAGCAATCACTCTGGTCTTGTAAACTTATAAAAATATGATTGTTATTTAATATAAATAAAATTTTGTATATTGATTTGCTTTCTTAGTCGATTAAAAATCAGAATTTAAGCACGCATAATAACCTTCTAACTGTTAAGCTCTTAATTCGCTCCACTTTTATTTAAGAGACTTAACACAAGGATCCGAAAATCACCATTAACTGTTTAAAACTAGCAGACTTCATGCCAAATCGTGTTGAAATGTTACTTAAAAATAGAGGTCATATCCATTACTGATGTTTTTGAACATAAAATTTTAGTTAAATAAAAAACTTCATTGTTAATATGTTTATTTGTTGTTTCAATTAATTTGCATAAGGGTGTAAATCGTTGTAAACTAACTTGAGACTACGTCAATAAACTATAATAAAAAACACAAAATTGAAAAAGCTTGGAAAATTCTTGAGAATGTTCGACTGTTAAACAAAATTGATTTATTCCATGTACAAATCGGAATCAAATGTATGTTGATGAAATTAAGATCAATAGACAAAATAAATTGAACGGATTAAATTCTGATTAATTATATTACAATTTCAGAAAAATATCCAATGGTTTTTGTTTTAATGAACTGAATATTTTATTAATTATATTTTTAAAAAATTAAAAATTTTATTTAAAATAAGGAAAACCGCCAAACAAAATGTAGGCATTTTACAATTTATATATATTTTTGATAATTACGTATATGGAAAATGGGTAACAATTTTAATTTGAGAAATTTTTATTTAATAAAATAATTAAATGACATACTATGTCCAGTAAGTGCCGAAATTTCCAAATAGGTATAATTTTGTTTACGAGCATAATTTTCTGCTTCTCTGGTTGATACTTTTCTTTCATTTTCCAAATCCATTTTATTGCCTATTACAAATATGCCTGAAAAGAAACATAATTTGGCGGTATTACATGAGGTGTTAATATTTATTAACATTAATATATGAAAAATAACTTAATATCATTTCCTTTTAAAATTATTAATAATTTTAAAATAAGATAACGATATTTATGGTAAAGGTTTCTGAAATTTCATATTTATTTGTACAAATCTCTCAAATTTATTGCTTAATTTACAGGGTACAAATAAAATCCTTTGAGATTTTAATGTCACCACATTGTCAGAAAAATAACAACAGAAAGTTCAAACAACTATAAAATAATTCCAAAATGTTTAAAATTTTATCTTCATTCAATGTGACGCCCGTTTTCTCCACACGTTTTGATAAACCCTTAACAAAAGTCAGTATGACAATTTTACAAATGTTTGGAGAAATTTGAGCACATTCTTCTGATATAATTGCTTTCATATGTTCCAAATCTTTTGTAAAACCATATTTTTGAGATGTCCCCATAAGAAAAGGTCAAGATGACTAAAATCTGGAGAACGCAACGACCATGAAATAGGTCCAATAAGACCAATCCAGTGAGAGTGGAATTCCCTATCTGCTGCTTTGGCTTAATGAGCTGATATTCTATCCTGGTGAAAATAAGTTTTACAGAGACGATGTTTGTTTTTAAGAAATGGCAACATTATTGCTGAGCATGGTTAGATAATTGAATCGATTAACATTTATAACCTTCTTTCCGTGAGTGGCTTCGGAGTTGGTTTTGGTTGTTCACTAACATCCAATCATTGCCGTTTTTGTAGAATTGTTATAAAATATCCATTTTTCATCTGACGTAATATTAGAATCAAGAAATCCGCTAATCTTAACTTTGCGAATGAGAATCTCGGCATTCGTAACTCGTGCAGTTTTTTTTCTGGTTGCTGAGTTTGCGAGAGGTTCATTTTCCGCTCCGAGTTAATTTCAAAATTGCATTCATATAGTTTTCAATGGTGCCGTGATTTCATCCAAATGTTTTTGAAAGGTCACGGGTAGTTATGCACGGATCCAACTCCACAGCTACCTTTAGAGCTTCATTATCCATAACTTGGGGACGCCCTTGATTCTCTTCATCTTCCAGACTTTCATTACCATCTTGGAAACGATGGCACTGACATTATACTATTATGTTATCTCCGAACACTTTGCATAGATCACGATGTGATTCAGCAATCGTTTTACCCTGCTTGATCATAAAACATACAAATCCGCACACAATATTTATGATCACCCATTTCTAAAAATATTATTAAATCGATAAACAATCAATCATGAGTAAATAATATATCGTTTAAAATTAATGAATCATCTAAAACAGCGCTATCAAAATGATGAATATATATGAATAAAACAATTATCATAAAAGAAAAATAAAGCAACAAAGGTTAGCAACATTCACATTTAGAAAACCTAATATTTTTAACCATTCAGAATAAAATATTTCTTGATGACCCCATAATTATTAAATAATACATGAAGAAAATTAGTTGTATGTTGGAAATTGTTCTCCAGTTTTACATATAGCTTTAGGATTGTCATAACTTAATTTTAGTTAATTTACAAAGTTTAAAAATTGTATTAAGTTTTTATGAATAACAAATTATATGCAATACTTTTCTATTAGAAGAACATTTTTCGAGAAATTTAAGATTTCTTTGAACAAGAATATTCAGTTAATCCATTTCTGAGTTCTACCATTGAAGATTTGTCATTGTTTAATTTTTTAAGAAGATGAGGGAAGGTTGTGAAAAATATTTTATGAAAACACCAGTTAGATTGAGCAGACCGGGATGAATTCGTATTTCAGTGATTTATAACTTGAGTAACAACTTTTTATAAGATACAAACTCAAAAATCAGTTGGTATTGAATGAAAATCTGTTATGCAAATATTCATTGTAAGGAACGTTGCTTATGTCGATTCAATTATATATAGTGTACTCTCAATTGTCTAAAGACGAAAAATAAGTATATTTGACTGTGAAGAGAGCCCGAAGATCATATACAGAAAATAGAGTCTGTTTGGAGAAAACTTAAGGTTAAGATCATCTCAATTAAGGACATATACACATGGTACGGTTCTACAATCATACCTTTATGAATTGGTGTGTAAAACGAATATTCAAAAAAGAAGAAACCACAAGTCATTCTTAAATTAATAACTATTTTTAATTTTACCTGTGCTGTTTTTTAATAAATTTTTATAAGTAAAAAATAATTTTTAATATATTTTATTCATGTTTTTATTTTGACCAACAATTTCTATCGTTTTTAAATTTTTTTATAAAAAAATGATCTAAAAATTTGACCAATCACAAATTTGAGCAATTTCTATAAAATAAACTTTCAATTTAGAAATTACAGAACCCTTATTAATATTTTACCATATTAATATTGAAAAGTCTATATCTCTCTTCACAGTCAGATATATTTATTTTTCGTCTTTAGACAATTGAGAGTACACTATATATAATTCAAGAATTGCACCTACTGTGAAATCCAAAGTATAACATATCACTATTTTTGAGCTCCTCAATTAATATAAATAATTAAAAAATTACTTAGGTCATTAGGAATCACTCCCAAGACAATTTTAGCCCATTCATCGAGCCTAGTAAAGCTGGATCTTTCTGTGATGTCATAAACTAATAACGACATGCATGACCCACGGTGATAGGTTTCCATATGCTTAAAAATAAAAAAGGCTTTTATAAAATAATGCCTAAATAAAATATTAATCAATATCATAATTAAATCTTTAATTAATAATTAATGTTATCGATTTTTCAAATACCAAAGTTCATTCATTATTCAGTATCACAACGCACATGATTATTATCAAGTTTTAAAATTATTCCTGTTGATAATTTTACATGAAAATCTTGTCTTTATCTTTAATATCACCATTAACATTAGTATTATTAATATCTTTAGTGTTATATCACAATGATAAATAATTCTTATTTTTTAAGTATTATTAATACATTTTAATGGTAATTGGATATTGTACTTTTTCATTTATTAAAAATTTTAATGATGTAATATAAAAGGGAAGTCAAAATGCAATTGATATCGTAATCAAAAATTATGAATGACGTTATTATTTATACTATTATACAATGTTATATATAATATTAAAATTAATAATAAAATTGAAAATAATTCCAAAGATGAATGTTAAAAAGGTACGTTGGATTTATTATTTATCTTACAAACACGAGTTTTAATACTTTTCTAAATTAAACCATCTCAAATTCAATATTTTACTGGAAACTATTGAATAAATTTTTACTCAATAAATTAATCGATCATTTTTTTAAGTAATATTTTAAAAATCTTTATTAAAAAAAGTCAGATTTTCATTAAGTTATTACTAATAACAATTATTTTAGTAAGTTTATCATTCCGCGGCCATCGTGAAATAAATAAACTTTTGTTGATTACCAGTTTGCACAATAATAAATTATGAAATTTTGGCATTATAAACAATAAAAATTTTAATCTTGATGAACAATTAAAAATAGACGAACTCTTATAAATCTTTCGTTACTAACTGTATCCCAGACTTCGACTTGGATTTTTTTATCTTCAATGACACTGAAAAATAATAGAAATAAAAGTAATACTCACATTTCTTAAATATTTTGAATGTATCTCAATCTTAATAATGATAATAATAATAATAATAATAATAATAAATTTTAAAAAAAAAAATAATAATAATAATGTGTATTTTATATTAAAGATTTCTGCTTGATTAAGATTTTTCAATAATTAGTATTCTGAGGTGACGTTGTGTCTCTCATATGTGTAGGCTATTACATACATGATATTTATTTATTTGATTGTTGGTGTAAATATTTAAATATATGCTATAAAATATTTAATATTTAAAATTAGCTAAACTTAGATTATTTTATACTTTGAAGCTTAATTTTCGAAAACTATTAAAAGATATTTTATAAAAATTTTCGTACAATAAAAATGTACGTTGTATTAATTTGTCGAATAAAAATGTCTCATGTTGATGTTGTGGCAAATAGCTGTAGTAAAAATTATTTGTATCGAATAGATAAACATTTTAAAAGTCAGCACCGTTTAGAATGCAATTCCAATATGTTTTCTTTATAAAATCCCTTTGGTTTTAAACAAAATCATATTCAAAGATAAATAGTTCATCCATCTTATATTTAAGAGATGTGAAAACTTGATCTGGGTTTACTGTCAGCAAAAAAATTGGTGTAATATTTTATACATTAGGCATTTATTTTGGGGGTCTCTGCAACAGGTGCTGGTAATTCAAAATTTCTATAATAACTCCAATATTTACTTTAAAGATTTAACAAAATTATGTATATTAATCAATGGCGACCATCACATAGATTTTGTTGAAGTCTCTTTTAAAGGATATCCTCGAGATTCAAAGAGAACAAATCATCCGCTAAATGGAAGTCCCAGACAATGAAGACTAATATTTGTTTAAAAAATTCATTCACCATTCACGCTGAGCAATTTGCATGAAGTTAAGTCAGATAGGTTTTTAATTTTAATCATGGTTCATCAGTCTTAAAAATTTTCCTTTTATAGAGGATTTTGTTAATAAGTATTTGTTTATATTATACTGTATTCCACTATATATCAGGTTGTCCCACATAAAATTACAGGTTTTTAATTCAACTTCACATTAAAAAGAACTACGAAAGACATTGAATTCATCAAAATATTTTCAATGGTTCTCAATACACTCCTGTCATGGAAATAATAAACCGTAAATTCCTTTTCCATAGAAATCAGAATTTCCGGATTCAAAAAACTGAAGAATGACATTTTAAGGTAATCATGGTTCCGAAACATCTTATTGATAAGATACATATCCATTTGTTAATATATGTGTGATAATCTGTTCGCGAGAAGTCCGATGAATAACCTAAATGAGTTAAAACTTCGAAGTTTGAATCATGTAACTTTGTGTTGCTAATCGTGGAGTAAAATAAATAATTTTATATTAACAAATGCTGGTTTAATAAACTTGAAGTGCACTATTTCAATATCGTTGCATATATTTTTGACACATTCAGGTGTTTTGTTCAGGAACCACAGATTTGGATTATTGGAAAATGTGCTTGATCGAACAGTCAGTAGCACGAAGCTACCTCCGAGAAATTGCATATTATGGTTTTTATCCGCATAGAATCTTCTGCTTTCTTGCTTATTATGTAGTTTGTGTGGTATCAATTTATCCAGTTATTTTACTTTACCAAGCTCTGGAAGATGCAGAGAAAAGGTTGACTTGGTGAAACTTAATTCTTTACTTAGTTGTCTAATCGATTCCATTATCCCTTTAACTACTGCTTTTAAATGGTTGTAAATTATGTATCAATTTTAAATTTCTGAAAACATCTTTCTGTTGATCTTTCTCTTACAAAACCATCACTCCATGCAAAATTATTATTTATGGCTTTCTGATCCATTATAATAAAACTTGAATTCATAATGAGTGCAACTTCGAATATGTTGTTCAACCATGTCTCAGAAAATGCAAAAAATAACGTATAATTGTAAATTGAACTGCTTGCTTTTAGAATTATATAAAAATGAATTGGAGCTTCAATTTTATATATTAAAACAACTATTATCATAAAAATTGATTGATTAAAAAATCTTTGAAATAATTAATATAAAAAACCGTCGTTTTATGTTGGACAGAATATATATATATATATATATACTCATGTTAAATTTAGTATTTAAAGATTTTTGAAATTTTTTTCCAGAATGAAATTAAATATAATATAATAAATCCTTTTTACTCAAAACTTTTAGATTATTTTTAAAATAATTTTTAAAAAATATTTGGAGTGTTGCTTATAATTTAAAAAAATGATTTATAAACGAAAACGATTGAAAGGCCTTTATTTTAATTTCCAAAAGTTAATTTCAAGAACCAATATTTTCTTTCTATTGTCACAGATTTTTTTTATCGTAATTATCAAAATTGCTTAAGTAAATAAAGTATATGTCTGATTTCTCGACAACCTCCTTTTACATTAAGGCACTTGTTCTGCCGGTCGACCATTATGTTGAAGCCCATTTCAAAGAAATTTTGATCCTTCTCCATGCGGAATTTCGTCATGTTATGCTTCAGATAATCCTTTGAAACAAAATTATGTAATCTCATATGTTTCGTTAGATGATTGAACAACCAAAAATCGCTTCGAACAAGATCTGGATTTTATGGAGAATGATCCAGCTACACAAAACTAGTTTTTGTTAAAATGTCCTGTGTTTTTTCTTCGATGTGTGAATAAAAGCGTTATCGTGGAGACAAAACAGCTCCTGGTTGCTCGGCTTTGGGTTTCAAGTATAAGATTATTGTAGTGACCCGATTTAAGATTTCTTTAATAAAAAATATTCTCAAGATGTTATTTCTAAAAATTTCAACACGAACATGTTACACAACTTTTGGATTCCCATTTGCTCTAAAAGTAACTGGGTGATTCTTTTTTTTTATAAATTTAGTCTCTCAAAAAGCTGCGTTTGAGTAAATTTTCGTTCATTTGTTACAATATCTTTCAATCTTTTATTAATTTATTTTTGAATTTCGACAGATCTCCCACTTTTAGTTTCATCTAACACAAATTTTCGGATCCAGTCACTTGAGATGGGCCTTTTTACTGTTTACCTCTTGAAGCTGATTAATAATTTCCTATTTGCCAGACCTCCTAAGAAGTATAAAAACGGATTACACTGTGAAATTTTACATTTTTCGAAAATCGTTTAAAACTAATCTAATCTAATGGAAACAAACTTAAACTAATCGTAGATTTCAAACTTTTATATGATTAAATTTTTTTCCAAAAATTCACATGGATTAATAACTGTTGAAAAAATAAAAATTATTTTCATTTTTCAATAAAAAATTCAATTTTTCCTGTCATAAAACATATTGCAAAATATGGATAAATATTTTAAGATCTAGTTAATTTAATTTCATAAATATTCAATTGATCAAAAAAATGTTATGATTCATAAATTGTGTATTTTATTATTTTATGTAATTAATTTATGCGTAAGAATATCTCATTTAAATGAGTAATAAATTATTTTCAATATTACCGATTATATACAATAAAAGCAGCTGCCAGTGTGGTCTCAACACCGTCAATGGCTCTTCCAAGAAATCTCTGACACATTGACGTCTTCCCCACGCCTTGTACATACATATATATAAACAAAATAAAGTCGATATATATATTCACCTGAACAGCCGACTATTGTAACTTTCCCAAAATAATCAAATTCAGTCATTTAAAATTTCAAAGTATTAATTTTGATGATAATATCAATTTAAAACAAACTATTTCATTTATTCTTTCATCTACTTACAAATTACAAAATGAAAACTTGTGGAAATAAAATACATTTAATTTAGTGAATTTATTTTAGCTTTAAAACTAAATAATTATGTTAAATTTTTTCAAAAACTAAATTTGAGAGTACTTTTATAATGCATGGAAATCTGATTTATTTATCCAATTTCATTAAATACTAATGTATGTTTGCAAATATTTCGAGTTCATACCTTATTTAAAAATCGGTAATGTTACTGGGATCAACATAGAAGCTACATTGTGAAGCTATAATTTATTTTTATCAAATTAGATTACGAAAAAATATATTTAAGAAAAGACAAAAAAATTAATAATAGTCTCCAATAAATAATTTAAAAGATCAGGTATTATTATTTTTGTAAATATAAGTTTTATTATTTAATTAAAGAAAAAAAGAAATAGAAAAAAATAGGTATATGTAAAAATAATATCAATAGTCATTTAAAAACAAAAATGTGTGGGAATCATCAACCAAGAAGAGGAAAAGATGAGGAGCTATTGGGAAGGATTGCAGTCTCATCAAACATTTAAAGCTGATTTTATTTATTTGTGATAGTAAACATTTTAATTTGTCATTAAATATTGTATTAGTGATTCAATTTAATTATTTTTTTTAATAAATAAAATAATATAGATTAATAATAGTGATGGACAATGATGAACAGTGGTAATAAAAACTAATCAATAACAATAATAATTTCTCTTTTCAATATTTTTAGAACTTCAAATTTTTAGGTATGAATTTCACTATCAATAAATCAATATAAAGTAAATTTGATCGACAGACCCGTATAGTTTTTTTTTTATATCAAAACTGATAAATGACACAGCAACCGACAATATATTCATCATTATAATAATAAAGTAAATAATAATAAAAA